>JPJZ01000887.1:0-38164 GCA_000750815.1 Pseudogymnoascus sp. VKM F-4516 (FW-969) | reverse complement strand
TGGTATCAGGGTGCTTCTCTCCGAGCACGCTCTTCCGTAGATCCAGCACCTGTAATTGGAGCTGTTCTGCCTCGTTAGACCGACCTTCTTCCCAGAAGTAACGTCCTATTCTGCTGAGTAGCCCTGGTGCTAGATTCTCATATTCATCTGCCTCTTCCCATGAAACTGACTTTAATGCGTGCGGTAGGTATACTCGGCATGAGCTCCTAGTCTCGTGTTTGCCACTTGGAAATAGGTTATCTATTATTTGTATTGCATTGCCAGAGAATTCGGTATTCTTCTTGGCGTTAATAAGTGACTGGCGAGTTGCGAGCTGAACCAGTCTATGTTCCTGGTATACTGAAGACGCTTCTTCCGCTGTTATCTGGGCCTGGAGAAACGAGTATTGAAGAAGTCGACCAATTGCCTGTGGAATCTCGTATTCTTTAAAGCCATCACCAGCAGCAGCACTTAACACCTCGAATGGAAGTCCTTGATTATCAAGGTATGCAATCGTGTTGAGGATCTTTTCGGCACATGGACTGTCTTGAGCAATCTGCTTCATGGAAATATTCCATGTCTTCATGACGCTATTGGGTATATCTGACTGACGATGAACATCTGGGAATTCAAGATCAAGAAGCTCGGACTCTGATTTCTTGAACATTTTGATATATGACTTGACCGTTGACCCAGTTGATCGAATATAAGCAGCCGATTGGGAGACTGCAAGTGGTAGATTCTCCAAGAGACTCAACAGCTCGCTCTCTTCATCACATGGCTGCTCGGACTGAGGCCTCCCGCTCTTGCTTTGGAATAATCTCAGAGCCTCTTGATCTGACATTCCTCTAACCTCTACTCCTCGACTAACGTCTACGAGCTTCCCAAGAATAGAGCTATCTCGAGAGGTCCATAAGACTATTCCTTTTTTTTGGGGAACAAATCTCCAAAGCTCAGGATTAGGTGATGAGCCTGTGTTCTTATGGCCATATATCTCCTTGAATATTCTCAGATCATCAACATTATCAAGGATAAGGAGCCAG
This sequence comes from Pseudogymnoascus sp. VKM F-4516 (FW-969), assembly GCA_000750815.1. Lineage (NCBI taxonomy): Eukaryota > Fungi > Ascomycota > Leotiomycetes > Thelebolales > Thelebolaceae > Pseudogymnoascus > Pseudogymnoascus sp. VKM F-4516 (FW-969). The sequence goes on along the minus strand of JPJZ01000887.1, from coordinate 37,142 downwards.
CTAGGGAGATTTTCTATCCATTTCTTGACTGCTTTGAGTAGATCTTCGCCTTTTAGATCAAGTGATATTTCAGCTTCTGTAGCAATCTCGCTATAGTTCTGTGAGAAGCTAGCTTCAGTATCTCCACGAACCCAGAACACTGAGCCAGACGTCTTTTGTTGCCATCGGTAGGTATATTCAAGTGCCATTTGGGTTTTGCTATTTAGTTAGCTAAGCCGCGTACATAGGAAGAAATAACTTACCCACATCCGCCTAAACCCCATATGGCTGCCGTCTGGTAGGTTGTAGCAAGAGGTAGCAATTGATCCAGCCTCTGGAATATATCATCACGGCTAACGAAATCGGTATTACGAGGGTAAGGAAGGATAGTATATTGTTTCTGTACTGGACATTCCGTTAGAATGATGTATATAATTGTGCTGGTACTAAACACAATTACGTACCAGGTGTATCAGTCACCTCTTGCTTCTCAACAAAGCTTAGAAGAATACGAGCAAACGCGGCAGCAGTCGCAGCAGCATATGGTTGCCATATCTTGTTCTTGTGTGAGTCTGCATAGTCACAGATACCTCTGATCACCAGGCATGGAAAGTTATCCATCAACCCAGCCGCCTCCATTTCAAAGCAAATAACCCTCTCTTTCTTGGCAATTCGGTCTCGAGTAGGTCCATGCTTCATCACCTGGTTTCCAGAAGCAATGTTTCCGTAGAATACTCTTGGGATAGTGTTCTTGCGGGCCTTTCGTTCAACGACTTCCTTAGCGTCACAATCCTCGCACGTCTCCCCTGCTGGGTGGTCATATGCTGACTGGAAGAGTTGATCTTCATCTGCACCTTGGTATTCGTAACCGAATTGCTCTACCATGCGAGGGTTATTCGTTTTCATGGTGGTTAGGGCATCTTCTAGGGGAATTCCCTTGTTAATGTCGTAGATCTTCAATGATTGTAGGGCATTGAGGAGTGCGATAGGTGGTTTGTCTAACGTCCCCGAGTGATGAAACTCGCCCCCTTGTTCCGTCTTCCCATAATCCCATTGAAACACGCCGCCATGAGATCCCGTGGGCTGGCTTACAGCGACGTCCCCAATGCGAATATCGGATTTTTTGCTTGGGACACCCCCACCAATACCAACCATGAGACCAATCTTGATAGGGAAGCTACGTTTCATATTGCTTGCCACGGTTGTAGCAGATGTATTTCCCATAATTCCAGCAGGGAGACAAGCAATAACAAGGTTGTGGACTCCAATGCGGCCGAATGAGTAGTCATTTGTGTCATCTTTCTGAGAAGCCAGCTTAGGATGTTGTTCGTCAAGCATTGCTATCACTGCTGCAGCCTCCGTATGTAGAGCGCATATTATCCCGATTCGATAGTGCTCTTTCGTAAGTGTAGCCATTTTGAAAGTGCGGATGGGTTGTGTAGCTACCAGCCTGGCCTGCCCAGCCTTGTGGGATGGGGAAAAAAAAGTCTATTGCTACAAAGCTGTGGTCTAAATACTAAAATTTTATAAGTCCAGAGGAGTATGGCTCCAGGATAATAAATATATAATTCGATGTAGGCCTTGCGAATACGATGGAGGAATGTAGGTGGTTTGAGGCTGGCAATTCAAAGTTGAACGTGGGGCGCTTAAATGTTGTATATCACGTGCTATTAGTTAACGACGAGCATCCTTGTATAATTAATGTCTAATCCCGAAAGCTAAAACCCGAGTATCTAAGTGTTGTGTACAATGTTCGTAGAGTTGTGGCTCCCGGTGTTTGCTGGCGTAGCAATCTATCAGCTGGCTCGGATAAGACGATGACGCCGGCGCGATACGGTGCGAAGCGGGAGGAAGAGAGCAGCGGATTGGGGTTCCCGGGAGCGTTTGATGTCTATGATGATGATCTGGGTTTTGGGCCTGATTCGAGGCTTCCAGAGTGCATGAGAGGTGGCCGCGAAGCTAAGGTTTCTTCCAGAGTCACCCAAGTATTCGCACTTGCCTGTTGAGCAAGCACCGTGTCCAGTGTGCTCGACGTGTAAGTCGTAGAGTCGTTATATGTCTATCGTGTTGCTCTTAAGACACGATGCTAGTATATTAATTAGGTTCAGAAGGGAGGAAATCATACTGAAAGTGAATAGCGGTAGATACAGAAAGTGGTATATCTGCCCACACAGCAAAGGCTCCTTGGGGCCATGTAGCAACCATCATTATAATAGCTGCTCTGTCTACAGTATATGTATGCTGTGCGTTCCTACTCTGCGCTTTCTCAGAGTATGAGGGCTAAGGATCGCTGGTCTGCGTCTTACTAAGTCACCACTGGAGAAGGGGGTGAGAATCTAATAAGTCATCACCAGGTTTAGACACAGCTACAGGGTATCACCGCAGCCCTACCGAAGCACTACATTTTCCCACGCATAGTAAGACAGATAGACTCATTGAAAGAGAGGGAACCATAAGTATAGATAGGGGAAGCGGGACCTTACACTTATCCCGAGCCATACAGCTACGAATTCAAACTGTTTGCTTCTGCGACTGCGTCTTTAATTCGGAAACTTGTGATAAACTCGACTTGTTAAATGATCCGCCCAGCCAAAGCCACCAGCCAGAGACAATGGCCGCCGTGAGGGGAATAACAATAACCCAATATATCCAAAAGTCGTTCTCGGAAAAGGAGAAAAAGGTGGTACTGAATAGTCCCTAGGTGGGTTAATCAGACAAAGCTAGCTGTTGCTTCATTTTGCAGCCTTGGATGACAACTTACTGCTACGAAGGTGCCAGGCAAGAACACCATAGCTAGTATAGCGATGGATTTCATAATTCGACTATCATTGCCCGCTAAAGTGTTGTACGCCTGCTATTTCTTCAGTCTATTTTACTGAAGTATGCTTCTCAGTCAACTTACAAGAGTCACTTCTCCATTAAGCCGATCTAAAGTAGCCTGTGCTCGCGACCTGAGGCACTTCATCATCTGAAGTTGGAACGCCATGTATTCTTTAGCCTGGATTTGGTACGCCTTGTTGAGTCTGGTCCGTAGTAGCTCAAAATTCACGTTCTGCTGGGTTATCATATCTTCTATTGTCTCGATAGCGACCGTTTCAACCTCGACGAGGTGACGAGCATGCCTGGCGTGGTCGTGGAGCTCCTCGAAATCAGGCCTCACTTTCCGATTCTGTAGATGGTTAGCATAGCCTTCGGACTATTCATAACTTGGCTACTTAAGCGGCTCGCTATAAGTCTCCACGTTTGAGATGCCCATACTTTCTCGACCCCGCGAACTGCCTTTGCCACTCGCCACGTGCTATCATCGCACACCCTTACTACTTCATCCAAAATTGGATGCAGCATTGCAAACGGGTCATTTGGGTCAAAGGCCGGCTGTGTTTGAAGTTCTTGTTCAATTCGGGCTTTCATCTCTGGCGGTGTGCCAATGCATAGGACGCGCGCAGTGCCTGATATACTCCACAATGCAAAGAATGCCATCTCGTACCACAAGTAAGCTTTTCCGCCATGTAATTTCGTCTCATCTGGCTTCAAGACTCTTTTGGTGAGTATACGAAACCAAGTGCCTAGTTGCAGCAGTTCGTTGATTAGCATATAATACACCGATTTGGATACACCTTATGGCGAGTGAAGCGTACTGAGACCAATGAGGTTTCCGTCATCGGATAATGAGCTCCTGCATCCAAAGTATCCGTTGAGGTCTACGCATAGGTCGCTGGATAGAATATCTGGAACCTGAAAAGGCTCGAGGATTTTACGCCGTTTAGCCTCCGTACAAGTATCTTTGAACCAGTTTGCGTCTTCTAAAAAGCTGAGTGGTATCAGTTGTTATCCAAGTTATAAGGTTGGGCATCCTAATACATAAAGCACACTTCATCCTGCACGGTAGATTTTGCAAGGTCGACAGGCTTTGGTCGCCACGTTTTTGCCCTTGCTTGCCAAGTGTCAATAAGCGCTCGCTGTATGCTCGCTGATACTCTTACCGTCGTATGTCAGCACTGTTGAAGCCATGCCATGAAGGGGTAGGTAAAGGCGCAGAATCAGTCAACTTGTTTATAGGTGATTACTATCAAGGCTATGGAAATCATTTGGGTGATTGCTGTGACAGCACGACCCCTGCAAAACCCATGTTGAACAGGAAGGCTGCAGTGCAGCCTCATGAGTATTCGTATGGGTCTGTGCACAAATTGCAGTAAACAGGTGGTAATTTGGCCCAAGTCGTTCTGGAGCAGATGTAAGAAGAGCTAGCTATTTATATTTACACTAGCTTACCCTCAGGCAGACACATCTAGAGCGCAGGGAAGAGACGTTCTAGGGCTGGAGTCTGGCGGGACTCGACTTTGGGGGCCCACATGGGCATATTATCGTGGATAGCAGAAGGGGTACAGTTGTACTCCAAAGGGCGAAAATGTCCATCCGGATAGCTCGGACAACGATCCATACTCCAGGGCGCTCCGAGTGAAAAAGCAAAGGAGAAATATCCGTTGTCGTCCTAACTGGCTGGATATTCCGGAGCGCAGCCGCGCCGAGGATCATCCACTATCGGAGTCTGGCAAAGCGAAATTGCACGAGATGAAAATAGAGACATGCGTTAATAAGCTTTGCGGCTCTGGCTGACTTGTCGTGCCGCGGTATATTACTCGATTCTCATTTATGCCCAAAAGGGGAGTGTTGGTGGTTGTCAGACGGGACGTGTTTGCTGCGAGTGTAGTGGATTTCTGGTGAGTGTAGGGTACTCCAGTGGATTTTAGGTGGTGCTGGGGGGGAGGTAGGGGGGATGTAAGACGGATGAATCGTAGGGGCGATCGGCATAGGGCTGAGCGGGGGGTGGAGATGATACGGACCTGCGAGATTGGATGGGTTGAGTGGCTAGTGGGGGGGATTGAAGATCGGAAGGAGAGTGGCTAGAGCGGTGGGGAGCTGTGCTGCCTTGTGCACGGTTTGAGGGTCTGGCAAGGCTTTTGAGATGAAAAGTGGTGATTGCGGTGTTGGAAGACGGAGAGATGCTGCCAATGGTTGGTATTTCCAACAGAAATGGGTCATCAACGCCCGCGCATAACTGTGTGCTCCAAATTATGCACAACCGAGGATAATGCGAAGCAAGAAAATAACGAGCGGGTATGTACATGGTCTATATTTGCATCCCGTTGTGCGCCATGAGGCGCAAGCTATTGATCAAATTCCCGCTTCATCCCGTCCAGCTGAATATGAAAAGGGGTAGGCGCTGGATGCTGCCGTACGAGGGCTCACGGTATCACGTGTTCCACCACTATCTCAGCACGGCTGGTCTGCATTCACGTGGGTGTGAGGCAGTGAAGGAGAGGTCGATGAGAATTTTTCTTGGAATACGCTCTGCGAAACCCACTTCAAAAGAGCAAGGGCGTTGTTATGAGCTTTCAGACTCTAGCGTTGTCACTTTCTGACAGCCGAAAGTCGCGGGATGTTTCTCCACCCCTACCTTGAAAGTACTGCACTGGAGTGGAAACAGTGAAAAACAGCCGGAACCCTGAAACTCTGCGACCAACAATCACTTTCTCTCTCTTTTCTGACTTGGACCCTGGCCATGATGCATTTATGCTATGGGGTACATTCGCTTTGCTTCATTAGCGCACTTGTGCCGTAGCTGTACTTGATTTTCGATCGCGAGTGACCCAAAGTACTCTCTTCCTGGCAGTAAGCAGGCAGACAGGTCCCACACCTCGCTGTACCAAAGCTTCATAGCTTAAATGTGGCGCCGCCCATAGCCCCAAATAGACCCAATGGTCTCACATGTCACCATCCCATTGGCCCTTGGCAGTAGATATGCAAAAAAGCCACCTCAAGCGTGGAAATGATATCGTCGCATCCCAATTCCTGGACAACACTTTTTCCCCCCTCAACCAATCTCTGAGCTCCTCAGCCGAACGCTGCCTCAGCTGCCGAGAGAGTTTAGTCCCTATGCAGACGGGTGTGGAGATATGACCGCCGCAGCGCATCGACGTCGTCTCAGCCTTGGGTATGCGGGCCCAGTCGACGTGAGGCTTTCTCCCACAACCACACTCGCTTCCACGTCCTGTCATGTCATGGTTGAACCCCGTTTGCACCGGATGCTGACCGGAGACGTGGCGCTGGCCTAGACACAAACGGAACTGATGAGTCGAAGATAGGGGCGGGAATCTTTTTTCTGTGGGCGCAAGAACCGCGTGGGTTGTGTTGGCTGATCATCGTTATAAGATCCTCCCGTCCCCTCGTTTTTTTTTTGGTCTTCTCACTTCTCACACACCAATCAACCATCCAAATAACTCACAGTCTTTCTCGCTTTTATCCAAAAACCGTCGCAATGGCCACCTACGATAACACCCAGCAACAGCAGGTTGCCCAGCCTCAATATGCGCCTGCCCCGCAGCAACAGCAGGTTGTTCAGCAGCCATACGCTACCCAGCCGGCTCCAGTTGCCGCTCCAGCAGGCAACGATGATGTTGCTCACTGGACCAACCGCATCACCGACGCCCTGAACAGGCCCGAGACCATCACCGGCCCAGTCCCCGCTTCCCACCAGCCATGGCACCACCGCTTCCTCGAGTTCTTCATGCCAATTGATCTCTGTATGTTCCCCCGCGCGCAAATACTCATATCAGCCAACGGCGACTAACATAAAATTCAAGGCTTGGTCACTTGCTGCTGCCCTTGCGTCACTTTCGGCAAGACCCACCATCGTCTGCACCACGATGCCAACCTCAAGGACTACAGCCCCGTCAACGCCTCCTGCATTGGATGGTGGGCCAGTGGATGCTGCGCGGCCACCTCGGTCGGTATCGTCCTCCAGCGTCGCACTATCATGGACCGCTTCGGTCTCACCGGTGACTTCCCCGTCAACTGCCTGAGAGGTTGCTTCTGCGGATGCTGCGATCTGTAAGTTTCCATTTGACATGTCTTCGAAGCAAGAGAACGAGTACTAACCCCCGAAATAGTATCCAGCAAGAGAAGGAAGTCGAGTACCGCCTCCTCCAGCAGGGCGGTGTCACCCAGCAGCCAACCGTCAACCACGAGATGAAGGTTCCCGGACAACAGTACTAAATCTGCTGCAATCCCACCACCGTCGCTCATTCAAACAAATAAACACACACACACACACCACAATTTCCTTTTTTAGCTACGACTTGTCTGTCCGTCGGGAGAGTATAAAAGATACCCTGATATAAACTGGAACAAACAAAGGGGGGATGCAGGATTTCGAGGCTCGGGGCGGGGAGAGGAGGAGTCCTTGACGCGGTTCTAGAGAGGGAATTTGCGAACATTGTATCTTGCGTAACGTGGCGTCTTGTCTAATACCCGGATCTGATCCTACCTAGCCTAATATGAAACACCTTTATATGTATATCATACCATCTAATTATTTTTTGCTCTCGTTATGGTGTTCTGATGCGGTGGTTGTGTGCTGAGCTTCCTCGTCGTTGCCTCCTTCCGTTGGCAATGCCCAGTTTGCAGGTGATAATCGAGGTGGGGGCGTTGCTACTAGGGGTAATTAATTTTCTAAGCAGTGAACTTCTGCGTTGATGGTTAAGGGATGCCAATTTCTTGTAGTATATTAAAATGAGTCGCTGGAATATAGAACCAACAAGATATCTCATTGCACTTATTACTTTGAAGACTATCCAAAGTGAGGTTGGTAAGCTACATATTGTTGTCATGTGACTATTTTCTCACTTGCAATAACAACCATTTTAGAACCATATCCCATAAGTTATATGACAACGCAATAGAGAGTGCGATATTTGCAGTATTTGATTTCTGTTTGATGGGTAGTTATCTTATATATTTTGCTCTTGTTGCGCATTGTTCATCAATTTTAGCCATGATTAAGGGAAGATTCCTAGTCAAAATATAAAACCGATATTATATATTTGATAAAAACAATATTTTTATTTTTTTCCCACTCCAACCAGGCGCTGTCACCTGGTTTATATTTTATCTAAGCCCATGTGTCGTGAAACAGTCTAAAATAATGATACTGTCGTAGAGGGCATATAGAACCTTTTGCGCCCCAGGCGCTCTTTGATCTGTCATAGTCGTCGTCGCTCAGTTGCTGCAAATTTTGACCATCTCTTTCAAACTAGCCCGATAACAGATAGAGGCTTCAAGTAAAACGCTCCCAAAAGCTTGCAAATACTCCCGCAATCATGATAAACCCATAATCGAGGTTCAGAATTCATACCGTCATCACGCTTTGCGGCGTTCCATCACCACCAGTTCCCTTTCCCTCGTCCCCCCCACCATCTGTCGTCGCCCCCCAATCTACCGTGTCACCACGATCCATGAGCGCTTCTATTCCGGGTATAACAACTGCCGACCGTCCATTCATCCAGAACCGGTCCTCCTTTGAATTACTCAGCGCGAGTAAGCCCGCCGAAAACAACAGTAGCAAAAGCAGCACCATATCCCCCGTCTGGTGCATATTCCCACTGAATGCCGCAACAAGATAGACGATGAGCTTTGCCGCCGCCTCCGCATATCCTTCCACCGCCGTTTTCCCACGCATCCACACGCCCCCCGTCAACGCCTCCAAATCATGCGGCAGCCCATTGAGACAAATCTCCCTCTCCCCATCAATGGTGACTTTCCAGTTCTCCTCCTCCGGCTCCACCGGCGTCGGTGGCGGCGATCCAGGTGGCGCTTTCGGCTCCGCCCCATCGGAACAGCGCGAGCGGATGATCCAGATATTCAGCAAGCGCGCGAGCATGAGCGCGCTCAGGATGCCCACGCCCCACCAGTCGCGCGTTAGGACCATGAGCGCCATCGAGCCGACGGTGAGGCAGAGCGCAACCGCATAGAGGAACGGAGCCATCAGGCTGGGGCGCGGGGTTTGGCGAACGCGACGCAGCGAGGCCGTGCTAACTGTCGTCCGCAGGGATTGAGTGCGTGGCGATCCAACGCGTAGGGTGACGGGCCGAGTGCCTGAGCCGAGGCGCGCAAGGTAGCGGATAGTGGCTGCGTTTGTGAGGGAGATGGGGCGGTGGGCGGGGGTAGTGAGGAGGGGTTGCGAAAGCGGGTTTGGGAGGTCAGAGAGCGTGTCGGCTCGCTGCTGGTTATGGAGGCCGGGCGCGAGGACGAGCATGTCGAGCCATGTTGAGGTGCCGGTTATGGCGGTGCGGTTGGCAATTGTGCTTAAATCAGCCAGGGCGAGGAGACCGGACGCCGAGAGAGCGACGCCCGGGAGAGGCGTTGCGGGCCATGGGAGGAAGCGTTTCTGTAGAGTATCAGGATCATAAGATTGCGATTTTTTTGGGGGAACATACTGCATAATCCATGACCGAATTATTGTAATTACGGAGGCATTGATGGCTGGATTGCAATGGGGGCGGTCTGCTTGTTTATGTTGTCTTCCCAGTCACTTTCTCCAACTGACTGTCCGCCAAGGAGAGCCCAATTATGAAGTCTCAAAGCTGTCCGACGTGACATATACGAAGTCAATAATATATACCCGTATTTGGCAGCTTTTAAGCTTTCAATTGGGTTTGGCTCTTGCTAAGGGTAAATGTTACTGTTTCGCAGACCGTTGGGCGCGCATCACCCGATAGGGTGTACTTGCATATATTTCACGTGACTCGCACTTGTACTCCCCTTTTTCTGAGACTTGTGAAACACACCCATTGAGAAGGCACCAATGGATCATTGCTTGAGACAATTGACGATGAAAGATGTCAGGCGTTGGATATTGGTTGGATATATTTCGCTGAGTCTATTAGACTTCTTTAATTTCATCATCATCATCATCTTCGCTCTCCTGATCCGCCCAGCCGCCCATCTTTGCCGCTGGAGCCGGTCTCTTGCTGGTGCGTTCTAGCTGCTTCATTCCATCGCTCACCTCCTGCCCCTCCTCGTCCCGCATTAGCACTTGCACCAGCCTCTCACAAGCCTCTCTCACTCCCTCATCCTCGACCGCAAGATGGGTCTCTCTGATCACGGGATACACCTTGATCCTCCTCATTGTGTCTCTTCCCTGCCTGCTATTTGTCAACAACATCAGCGTTTCCACGTGAGCCTTAATGATCTCGGGATCGCTATCTCTCGCCTTGTAAGGTGGGAGTAGCTGCAAATCGTCCAGCATGCCGTCTTGGTCCTCATCGCTGTACTCCTCACCACCGATGATAGGCAGTAGTAGATAAGGCAAGATATTGATATCGTCCTCGGCAAGAAACATGCCGTGTTTGTCGGTCTCGAATGCCACATTCTTAATCGTGCTGGCTACACCCTTCCTCCTCACGTCACTCTTGTGTTCGGTGAACACCGTAAGCTTGGTCAGGGGGATGACACCATCGTACTCTTGCTTGGTCAGGAAGTACTTTCGCCCCTCGCTGTGTTTCGCGATGTCGGCGAAGAGGTAGGCGAGGTAGTCATAATTGGCGTCCTTATTGTATGTCCCATCTGCGCCCTTGACGAATAAATCGAACAGCTGGTCGATGATGCGGTCGCTGGACTTCAATCCTTCCGGCGATACGCAGCCTAGCTGCAGAAGTATCTTTATATTATCTTCCTTGCCAAGATTGGCGAGGAGCATAGCTATTAAGTTTGCATTTGGCTCGGTCGGGCTCTGTTTAGAGACAAAGGTCAGCGCAAGATCTCAAAAGCGGATTCTAAAGGGCTAACATACTGTAAGACGGCTTAAGAGGGAATCGAGGAGAGTGTTATCTTTTGCAAGATCCTCCAGGATCTCATGGTCATCAGAGAGGTTGATGAGGATATCGAGGGCATTTTTCGCGATTTGCTGCATTTATCGTTAGGCACTGCCATCTGAAGAGGTTTTGGAGCCGCATACGGGATAATCTCTAACCAAAAGTTTGAGATGTTTTACTGGTAATAAACCATTCGTCTTGAATATCGCCGGCTGGCTCAAAGAATACGGCACCAAATTCTCGACAGCTACCATGCAGACCATCAGTAAAGTCGTGAGCGAAATTGTGTGGGATGTGCATACCGAGTTGTCGTACAGGCGTGCTGCCATGATTTATAAATCCTACAAGATCCTCAAGTTCAGAGGGCATTTTGGCGGTGTTAATATGCGTGTAAATGGTATCTGACGCTTCGAAATGAATTTTGGTTAATGTGCCCCTCCACTGTACTGGAGGGGCATATTTTTATACTGCCGCTGTTCGCCGCCTCTCGACACTGACGTCGGCAAGGCTGAGGATTAGCCTCGTCATACCGTGGGAGTCAGACGGCGGCGATATATAGTTGCAGAGAAGCTACACACGTCTAGGGTAGTTATCAAGGAATTATTAAAAGTTTTCTATTGTGTATCTGCATGCGTTAAGCGGTGGTGTTCTCATTGTCGAACTAGGCAGTCTAGGGCAGAAACTGGACATGGGCACCCCACCCTCAGTCCGCTTACAACCTGCTCTCACTCCGGTTCAGATACTCATGTTCTTGGAATAAAGATCCAAGCAACGATCGTAAAGGGCATACCAGCGCATTATCATGAAATCTCATGTAACACATGAACTTTGGTATCTGGCCCACCTCTTTGAATGCATCATTGGCAAGAATTCTCTGCAGCGTGGGCCTTACTGCGCCTCAAATTCTCTAAACGGCGTTGCATAATTTGTTTGGTAAAATCATCACCGATAGATAGAACTAAGTCCGATATATCCTGAAGTTGGTCGGGAGAATGTTCGAGTGGCCCTGGGGGCGTGACTAGCGAAAGCAGGCCAATATTTTGAAATTTCGCGAGTTGGCGCAGTATACCCTGGGGGCTTTCCTTGTAGGTGCCATAGAGCTGAAGGTTTACGATGGTTTCGAAAACTGCCGCTTCGACGTCATTATTCTTGAGAGCGCAATAGTTAATCTCAAGAACGTCTGTCTTAACGTTTATGCAAACAGCAGCAGGTATTGTTGGTGTGCCAAATAGCATGCTGAATCCTATTTGTGCGGATAGAAGAAATCTGCGAGACTCCTGGCACACATGGAGTAAGACTGGTGGGGCAGATCCTGGGAGGACTCGGCCAGTGGCTACATCGTAGCGTGTCTTAACAACGCGTAGAGCTGGGATATGATGGCGCCAGATTTCGTGGCGGAGTTCGTAAGGAAGATTGGGGAATAGCGAAAACATTTCCAAATAGCGCTTCGTAGAGGGTGTTTGGCGACGAGTGTTTGTGTCTGATAGAGAGCGCTTGGTTCAGGATGATCGGCGAAGAGCATTTGGAGAGGTATAGTTCGTTCAGGATGGTCGGTGAAGAGTGCTCAGCGACGGGTTTTGGGTGAGAAGTATTCAGAGAGGAGCAGTTGGTTCCGAGTGCTCAGCGAAGAGTAGACGGCAAACGGTCTTAGCGAAGAGTGCCCAAAGAAAAGTATTAGGCAAAGACTGTTTAGCGGATCTTGTAAAGAACCTATGGCCTATGTTTGCGTATAACATGTAAATGATAGTGTTGCAGTGTATGTGTCATAATTGCTTTGGAACCAAGTATGCTCTATACAGCACTCATTGTTCATGTCGAGCCCAACAAGTCAAACATGTTATTTGGTCGTTTAGTAACCTCCATCGACGCGTTTGACTCCTGCGCCCTCTTCCGTTTATTCTTCTTATCTTTCTTAGTAGACTTGGGATTGTCATTATCCGTTATTTCCTGGCCGCCAATGTTCAGCAGCGCCTTGACTGTTACAAGCGCCTTGGAATCCACAGAGGATCTGAAAGATTCTAGGTCTGTGTGGACGTCTGGTAATGCTTGCAAATCTGGTAATTTCTCGAGCAATTTAGATAGACGTTTCAAAGCCGCGGATAAATCCTCTGCATTTTGCGAGACCAAAACAACCCCCAGTATCTGCTTGAGCATTCGGAATGAGTATAAGGAGCCTTGCAACTGAGCGGAAAAGTGTATCGAATCCCATGATAACCTCTTCGACCCAATTCCTGACTCAATTATCAAGCTCCCCAGTGACTGTTTCCCAGCCGAAGAAGAAAATACCAAATCTTGATGAAGGGCGATGGCTCTCCATAGTTCAATGTCCGAGAGACCGGGCATTTTCTTACCAATATTTTCAGCTAGCTCAACTAATCCAGCTGATGCTTCTTCTATCTCATCGTAAGTGGGAAGTTGCCACTCCCGACCCCGAGAGCCTTTTTGCTGACGTCGATATTCCACGACAGCCACAACATGGTTCTCTTTTGGCTCTGTTAAATTCATTACGCCATAGGCCAATTGACGAACTGCTGTGCTCATCTCCCAAGCACTCGTTTTGGAAGGGCAGTCTAGTAGAAATGGGAGAAACATATCCACACTGTTCCCATTCTCGGCTGGTTGAATTGAAGAAGGAAATGGACGCTCAGCCGCCTCAGCAGCCCGAGGAAACTGAAGAACATATTCTGATATCCTGGGATCTAGCGTCCTAAGAACATCTCCGAGAGATTTTGGAGAATTGGCTCCTGTGTTCGCCTCTGTGCAATCCGCGGTATGGACTTCTTTGGGTAGGGCCTCATACTCCTTTACGAAGTCTTTGTACATGTCTGGATATTCCGTGACCGCCTTGGTATCCTTAGATTTCTGCTTCAGCTTTGGAAAACTTGCATGCGGGTCCATAATCATCTCGAAAGCAAAAGATTTGAGCCCATATGACGAGTTTAAGTTGAGCTTTTCCACAATTAGGGCCGGGGTATACTGACAACACCTAATCATCTTGATGTTGCACTGTTCCGAAACCTCAAGGTCTTTGAAGAATGATACGGAACCAAGAGCTCCAAGATCATGGACTAGAAGATCCGAATCTCCTGTGAGCACAGTTCCCCCGTGCTCTTTAACATACCTTGCGCAGTACAAATCTGCTTCGCCTGGGGAGACAGAGGTGATGCTCTGGAAGCGCTGCGAGCCCAAAAGCTTCTCAAGAATTGCTGGGACAAGAAATGAAATAGCAGGAACATGCCCAGCGACGGCTGCAGACGACTTATGATCAAACATGCTTGATCTTTTGCCTTTTGGCTTCTGCTGAGCATTCCCGCTTGGAATCACCTGTGGCCATGCCTCGTGATACAAAGCCAGCTGCTTTGTGTAATTCATGAGACGTGAAGACCGCGTCTTTTTTTTGGAGGCAGGCAAAAATCCATCAAAGTATATCTTCTTCCTGCATCAGAATCAGCGTCCTTTCTTCATTTTTACAGGCAAGGATGTATATACACTTCAACGCCAAAACCTTCCAGCTCTTCCAGCCAGCGGATAGCAGCATCACCAATCCTCTTGTACGACGGAAAGGCTTCAAATGGATTGCGAGCCTCCGGCTCTTCTGCCAAGCAGGCATGGAATATGTGATACGCGAATCCAGGGCCGTCAATTACTACATGTTGGCCGTTGAAATTTGTGTTTTCTGAGTAGGGACGAAGATGGGTAATTAAGTGAGGAATCCCCATCTTTAATTAATGATGGGAGGGTGTCAATCAATTATACCAACCATCAGTTCTTAGCTACTGAGAAACCATGGCTGATATTATTGTGATTTTTTGATTCATGACCAGGTGACATTTTGTGGTGGTTGATGTGAGCGGAATGTGTCGGCGTTGACATGAGTGGGGAAGCCGGAACTCTCTTTTCTTTTGTTTCCCGCTAGCTAAAATATTATTTTGAGCTCCCCCATCTTCTCGTTTATCCTACAACAACCACCGAAGATGCGCAAAACCCTCATTTTCGCAGGGAGCTCTGTCCCTGAGCTCACAAACCAGATATGCACAAATCTAGGAATGGCACCTGCCGGCGTCGAGCTGTCGCAATTTGCGAACGTACGTATCAATGCAGCTATCTAGTTCTGTATCTGTACGTGGGGCTAACTACCTCAGGGCGAGACGAGCGTCAAGATCCTCACCAGTATTCGAGAGAAGGACGTCTTCGTGGTCCAGTCTGGAAGCTCGAAGATAAATGATAGCATCATGGAGCTCTTGATCCTTATCTCGGCGTGCAAAGGGGGTTCTGCTAACAAAATCACCGGTGCGTACCCCAAGTCCCCCACCCACCCTGTACCACGCCATGTCTATTGTTTTTACTGACTCTTGTTGAAGCCGTCCTACCATACTTCCCATATAGCCGACAATCTAAGAAGAAGTCGCACCGAGGCGCAATCACTGCTCGCATGCTTGCCAATCTTCTAAATGTTGCAGGTGTAAACCACATCATCACGATCGATCTACATGCATCTCAGATGCAGGGCTTCTTCAAATGCCCTGTTGATAATCTTCACGCGGAACCGTTAATAGCAAGGTGGATAAGGCACAATGTCCCGAATTGGAAGGAAGCAGTATGTGTATCAAAGAACGCGGGCGGAACAAAGAGGGTCACGTCACTAGCGGACGCGTTGAAGTTGAACTTCGGTATGGTCACCACAGACCGAAGGCGAGGCGGTAATATGAGTTCGAGCATGATATTCAGCTCCCTAGACCATAACCCACCGCCCAACGATAACGATACGCAGACTGACGAGGTTGATGCCGAACCGGATCTATCTACCCCTCTCAGCGCCGTTACACTCGACTCCGAACCAACATCTCACCCCACCACTTCCCACTCTCGTCACGAAAGCTCTTCATCAGCGCGCGCCTCAAATACCCCAGCGGCTAGTCGCATGCCCTTGGGCGGACCCACGTCTGCTGCGCGCTCCCCTCTTGTCCGATCCGCCACCACTCCCATCCCATTATCACACACCGACGACGATGGCGAATACACCGACGAGCGCGCCCGTGAAGTCATCCACGGCCGCCTTGTGCATGGCCACATCGTGCCCGACGACTACCCATCTCCCACAACCTCTGCCATGTCGAACTCGATGATTTTCGAGCGCCCCGAAGATGACCCGCTCGAAATCTCGCGTGTGTCGAGCTTTTTCAACCCTGAACCTTATGCGCTCGGTGGCTCGCACGACGCTGCGGAGAGTAGTGACGAGGAGGGCGACGACCCCGTCAACCACGACCTGGAGAAGATGATTACCCTCGTCGGAGACGTTAGGGGTCGCTCAGTATTCATTGTCGACGACATGATCGATAAGTGGGGCAGCTGGGTTGCCGCAGCCGAAGCGGTCGTCAAGCGCGGCGGGGCGAAGAAGGTGTACATAATCGCGACGCACGGTCTATTCGGCGGCGACTCTCTCGAGGAGCTCGAGAAGTGCGACTGCATCGACGTGATCCTCGTGACGAACTCGTTCCCCATTCCCGAGGAGCGCGTGCGCGCAAGCAAGAAGCTCGTCGTGCTCGAGCTGGCCGGACTTCTCAGCGAGGCCATCCGGAGGAACCATTACGGCGAGAGCATCTCGGCGCTGTTTCAACATATTAGCGATTAGGTTTGTGGGCTGGACGGGGCTGGGTTCTGGGTAGGACGGTTATGATGGGGCGGCGGCGGATATGATTTTTTGCTTACACTAACGGAGCGAAGCGCTGGTGTATGGACGGACGACAGGAGGGCACAGGCGTTTACTGGCAAGAGCTGCTTTTTCCAGCTAGAATTGACCAACGATCTTTATGAACCCCAATTATGGGCATTGAAACGTGCTGCGTTGAGCATTTGGTGAACCCTCAGGACAAGTTCTATTCTCTTTCTTTCATTTCTTTTGATGCCGCTATTTGGCATGGCATGTGTGGGCGCCTGAAATATGGCAAAGATGGATATACCCAGCGATGCAGACTTCAGTGTTTGCAGGGACCTTCTCTCTATAGGAGATGGTTCTTAACGGAGCGTTGGCAGATGAGATCCTTTGGACTGAGAGTAGATGGCAGCTTGCCTCAGCATATTACTTGCGTGCTGGCTTGATGTAAGAATGCTGCATACATGCAGCTCTCTCGGACATTTTAAATCAAACTTTCTGATTTAGACATTGGAAATGGAGTTAGGTTCAACTTAAAGCCAGAATCATCGAATATAAGATCTCAGCGATTAATTTGTAATGTCATTTATTTGCATCATTGCCCACTGTATGTGCCACTATGCATTATTTGGTTCTCCATGCCACGCAACCAGGGCCCTTGGAGAGAAATCATGAACTGCGATATCTCGAGACTTCCACCCACCCGTATATACGAAGATAACCAACCAACCCACTAGACGCCCGAGAAATCCCATAACCGTCCCGACCCTGTATTTACCCAACCCTCTAATAGCGTCTGCCCATCCCCGCCGAACCCCCACGCCAATGCTGGTCGTCTCGGCCGTACCCTCCTCCCCCTCCCCTGTAGCTCGGGCCACGGCCAAAATCGTCCTTGGGGCGATCGTACTGCGGCCTGTCATATCTATCACCGCGATCAAATCCACCAGCGTACGAATCTCTTCCGCCACGCGGTGGGCGATCATTCCTGAACCCTCCTCCGTATCCATCGTCCCTGTTGTATCCTCCCCTGTAGCCCCGGTTATCGCTTCGACCGAAGTCTCTTGGGCCCCCAAAATCTCTTGGGCCACCTCTTGGGCCACCTCTGCCACCGCCGCCCCTGCCAAGTAATCCTCTGGGCAAACCCCTTCTTCTCACGCCTGGTGGAGGCCTGACCCCTGGGAAGATTTCAGGTCCTCTGTCGACCAACGTGTCGCCCTCGAACGAGTATCTGTGCTGCTCACTCTTTGCCCTGAAATTATCCTCTGCATCTCTTGCGTACAGGCTGTGGATATTATCCAGTCTGCGCTCTGCAAGAGCCTTCGTTACAGGAACAAATGCGACGGGTGGAGAAGCTTTGGTGTAGGTGACATCTGGATCAAATGGAGCCACGGGTGGAAGGTCGGCGTGAGGCCGGCCGTATTGGTTATAATCACGGTCAGCATTACCGTCGTAGCGGTCTGATGGGCCATCAAAGGGCATCCCATTGTCTCTTCTCATGTCTGCTCTGGGGCCAGAAGGAGCACCCGGGACGGGGCCTGGGCCAAGGCGATTAGAAGCAGGAGGCAGATTGGCGGCTCCGGATGATTGCCTGCGGATCTGAGCTGGGACTGCCCCAGTTTCTTGGAGGGTGGCTGTAACGTTCCTATCGTCGTCGACGCCATACATGATCTCCCACTTCTTGCCGGATCGCGCAGCGGTTGAAGAGACTTCAGCCTCAATCCACTCGCTCACCTTCTCATATGGGATGAAATCCGCCCAAAGCGGCTGGCGGGTGCGCTCATCTGGCCAGATGCGGTCGTGAAGTTCGGAGCGAACACGAGAAGCTGCCGAGATGTTGGCGAATGATATAAACGCGTGCGTGCAAATTGAATCGAGGAAGAAGTCGGTTATGACATCGGGGTTTGGAGGCTGTCCTGGCGCAGTGGCGAGTTCAGCAATGTAGTCTTTGAGCTGTGTACGGTTTAACGGCCTCTGGAAATTGCGGATGTAGAGAGCCGAGGTAGCGGGGTGAATGGATGGCGCGACACTGCGCTCTTGCTCTGCATCGGGCATATCATAGTCTCTGCCTGCCTGGCGGTCTTCTGAGCGTCGGCGAGGAGGGCCTGAAGGCGACCTGTAGCTACGCTCTCTGTGCCTGCCACGAGTGTCTTCTGTGGGTTTTCCCAAACTCTCCTCGACGGATTCCCGACTCGGCGCAACTGCATGCTCCACCACAACCTCCTCCTTTCCAACGTCCACAATTGTAGGGCCTTCCTCCACACCCCCGGCCTTTGCAACTTCTTCTGATTCGGAATTGATCATCGCAGTATCAACGTTATTGTGCTTATCAACCCATTGCGCATCTCCTTCTGAAGTCGGCACGTCATCGTGTTGTCCATCAACGTCGGTGAAGGGAAGTTCTGTGTCTTTGCGCTGGCGTTTGCGCGATGTCTCTGAACTGCCAGGAGGAGGAGAGAGCGAGCGCCGCTTGCGCGATTCGATATCTGGAGTTGCTTGATCCTCAGCGACAGATGGATCGGCCATGGAGCTATCTTGTATCGACGACTCTCGGGGAGCCGAGGTGACTTGTGTTTGCGCCGGAGCTGCTACATTCGCATCCGCTTCGATTGGCGCATCTTTGTTTACACCCTCTTGTGCGGATAGTTCGTCTGATCGCTTCGGTGCGTTGTCGATCTGAGCTTGAGGCTGTGGCGCCTCATGGTCTGCCTCTGGGCTGTTGTCGACAGTGTTGGTTTGAATACTTTCGTTCCCGTCGCCTTGTTTCACCAATTCAACATCACCACCTTGAGCTGTAGTTTCGTTGTCTGCTTCATCCAGCCTGGCGACAAGGGCAGCTTTCAAACCATGTTGCGACAGCCCTCTTGATTTGAGTTCAGCCTTGAGCTCCGGCACCTTCAATTTGCTCCAATCCGTCATTATGAATGACTAACTGGGGGCATTGGTTGACTTCCGGTGAAGTCGTAGTATGTTCTTGAGTACAAGGTTGTGCGAGAAGAATAAACTTGTGAAATATGTAGATGAAACACTGTTGTTGGTTTCGCAAGGTAGGCTAGCCTTGCAATTGTATTGGAATTTATTTCGTGCCACGCGACTGGGCAGCTTGCCTCTGACGCGGTTGTGATTTCGCACTTGGCCTAGCGCAATGCCGATCTACACGTCACGTGGCATGACGTAGCTCTGAGCTCCTGAGGTTTGTATAATGTATTTATGTATTTTTGTATCACTTGTGAACAAGGCTATGGAACTTAAAACATTCTTCTCTGTACAACACAAAGAAAATGTTTAAGCTTGTGAAGCAGAGATGGTATTTATTGCACCTAAAACGTGCTGGTAGCCAAGCGGCTCGCCGCATTTCTAGCATCGACGCGGTCATCGTCCTCCTCTTCCTTCACTCCTGACAGTCCCCCTGAGCTTTCACCACTCATCGCCCGACCTCTTCCAGCACTGGCCTCTGCCGTTTCTTCATCAACGCCAGGTATTATGGTATTGGAGACATTGCGACTGGCATCCGGTCTCCTTGGCACTCCACTCCAAGCGTCGCCCTTCGGCCCCTGGCTGGCAGCTAAACTGGCGCGTCGTGCTGCCGGGTGCGATTCTCTCCCTAGCCTACTGAGCCCACCAGATGCATCAATAGCGCGTATATCAGGACGAATGGTTTCAAGCGTAGCAAGAGTTCTGCGCTCTGCCTCGATCTCTCGGAGCACATACTCACGTAACGACACGCGCACATCAATGGTAGTGCGGTTAAACCAACGACGAGTCTCTTGAACCAAATTCGCCGTCACACGTTGCGTCTTGGAGCGTAGATGAAGCTCGTTGGAGCGAGCTTTATCCATGGAGGCAATGGCTTCATCGACCTTTTCGCGCTTGACTGACGATGAGACCTTGAGGCGGTCCGCTGCATCAACCTTGGCCTTGGAAAGAATCTCCGCTTGTAAAAGCTCGCGCATCAGAATGTGGCGATTGGTAAGAGTTTCCTTGACAATAAAGGCGTCTTCCGAATGGTATGCGAGTGGGTCTCCAATTGTGGTAGCTTCAGCAGTTCCTTGAGCAGCATGGTAGTCGCCGGTTGTTTGGATGGTTTTCCCCAGCTTGCGGTACGCATTTGCTAATCCACCGTGCAATTCCTGGATACTCATAGTGCCAAGTTTGACACCAAAGTCTGATTCGGCCAATCCAAGCCCTGTATTATGTTAATAGATGTTGTAAATTAAGACATCGTGACTTACCTTTGCGGGCCTTGACAAGTCTATCGACCTTGTGTCCGGCATCCATTGTACCCAAGTAGAATTGTTTGATAGCAGGGCGTGCATCTTCAAGCTCTGGGGTATCATCGGGAGGAGGGGCAAATTGCTTGATGACCTTGCGCCGAACACCAGTCGCAGGTTGCTTCCGTTTTACCATTGGGCTGTATCCATAATCGCTCTCAACGAAAAGTACCATCTCGTCATCGCGCATTAATACGTCATTCCCGCAGACATAATTAAGCCAGCGTTGTAGTGATGCCTTCACGCGCGCCTCATCTTCGTCGGTGCCAGCTCCGGCGGAAGTCAGTGCCGGAGGAACAGCTGGGACGATTGCTTCGGGGTTCGAGGAAATTAAATGCTCCGCAAGTTTGATAAATTCCGAATGGGTGCGGCGCACATCACGGAACTGTGTTGTTCGGAAAGCCGGAAGGTTGGTCTGCTTGAGTTAGCTTAAGGCACCTTACCATAGTCAGTCAAACGAGACACGTACATGGACATCAAATCGCAGTATAGGATCTTTCCGGCCAACTCTTTCCAACCCAGTTATCTTTGCCTGCAGTTTGTAATGTGGCCCTTGTCTAGCAGCAGGCCTGGAAGCTCCTTGGTGTCTTTGTGCATCCTGGCCCGGGTGAGCCTGCTGTTGCTGTTCTGAATGGCTTGCAGGTTGCTGGTCTCCGGGTTGTTGGCCTGGGTGTTCCACGTTTGGTTCGCTAGTATCCTGTCTCTGGCCATACGTATGAGCATTCTCAGCTTCATCCGGTTGACCAGTTTCTCCGGCAATGCCCGAGTCACTCGTGTGGTTGTCACCATGTTCTCGATTTTGGCTGTACATCACGGGCGAATCAGGTGCTTCCGGCGCAGGGTTGAAAGTAGACCTATTGTGCTGCGGCGATGGAGCAGGGGACGAGCCCCATGGCGATGCTTCAGCTGGGTTATCCCCGTCGTGCAAGGAGGATGAGTAGTCCATATTTGTTTGCGTTTACCCCGAAATCGCGGGAAGGGCGGCTGGGGCCTGGAGCTTACGACGTCAGCGATTGTGGTATGAAGTGACTGGAATTGACAGTTATCGTACCGCGGTCAGCTTGTGCACAACGGTATTTTTAGAGGCAGAAGCGCCGACTATATTTGCTGGACAGAGTGGTGGTTCCAATGGTCGCTGTAACTTGAGGGGAATGGCCGCCTTGGTTCAACGACCAAGGTATCGATAGTGGAACTCGTAAGCGCGGGGAGCCGAGCTAAGCGACGTTAATGACATCCCTCAGTTTTAGACGCAGATATCCCATCGTGTGGGACATTTTATGGATGTATATTAAGTAATGCATCTTTATTGCTCAAGAGTGACCCATGTATCATGGCGGTCATCTCTACTGAGATCCAATCTCACAAGCGTCTGCCGTTTGCGTGCCTTTTCTAGCAGCTCGAGTAACCGCAATTCAGGGCACAATGCCGATATCAAAAGAACTCGAAATATTGGCATTATTGCCCATATTGATGCCGTAAGCTCTATAAATTTTACATTGCCTATATTTGCTAATATAGACAGGGGAAAACAACCACAACCGAGCGCATGCTCTATTACAGTGGTGTCACACGTCGAATAGGAGGTAGGTCTTTTCAGTTGGCGCATCAGCTCTATTCCGACCCCTTCTTTCATTTATGCTATACCCTGCTTAAGGGTTGAATAGAAATGTCCATTTATAAGGTATGGGGAACAAAGCATATACTAACCGCTTCATAGATGTCGACGATGGATCAACGGTAACAGATTTCTTGCCCGCTGAGCGGGCCCGAGGAATTACCATCCAATCTGCTGCAGTAACATTACATTGGCCTCCAATTCAGCATGGGTCGTCAGAAGGTTCAATCGAATCTGTCCAAAAATCACGTGTTTCACATACAATCAACTTGATCGACACTCCTGGTCACGCAGATTTCACATTCGAAGTCTTACGCTCATTAAGAATCCTTGACGGCGCCATATGCGTTCTTGATGGCGTTGCTGGTGTAGAAGCTCAGACTGAGAAGGTCTGGGCTCAGGCAAATCTTTACAGTATCCCACGGATCGCTTTCGTCAACAAGCTCGATCGCGATGGAGCTGCTTTTGGGCGAACTGTAAAAGAGATTGGCTCACGGCTACGAGGATGGCCTGCTGTTTGCCAAATTCCCTGGTGGGAAGGAGGAAAGGGGCGATTCCAAGGAGTTGGCGACGCTGTCGAGCTTTGCGCCTTGAAGTGGACCGAAGGAGGCGATGGAAAGTCTATGCAGCGGTCCAGTCTAGAGAGTCTTAAAGAAACGGACCCAGAGTTCGCAGCTGAACTGAGTAAAGCGCGACTAGCATTGGTTGAGATTCTTTGCGAGTTTGACGAACAGCTTCTCACTACATGGCTCGAATGCGACGACGACCCAATGGCAATTTCACCCCAGGCCATCAGAGATAGTCTGCGTCGGTGCATAATCGACGGATCTGGCCGGCTCATCCCAGTTTTTGCCGGCGCCAGCTTTCGCAATATTGGTGTCCAGCCACTTCTAGACGCAGTTGACGATTTACTTCCGGATCCAAATGAGCGGCCACCTGCAGAAATCACTGCCGGTTCCATGAAGGGTACACTACCGGACTTGTTAAACGGCAAGCTACAGATCCAGCATTCTAAATCACCGAAGCAACCCAAGCGCCTCCACGGACCAGTGCCAGCCAATGTAGGAGGAAACATTGAATCATGCGCACTTGCGTTCAAGGTGGTCAACGATCCCAAACGTGGCGTCCTGGTATATGTACGTGTCTATTCCGGAACGCTGAATAGAAACTCGGCATTGTGGAACACCTCTCTCCATGTCACTGAGCGTGCCGGCAGACTACTTCAAATGTACGCTTCAGACGCAGAAGAAATCCAATCAATTCCAGCTGGCCAGATTGGTGTGATTGTTGGCCTTAAACACGCCCGCACTGGGGACACACTGATCACTTACACTGGAGCAAACGCCAAAACCGGCCCACCTGCGCCACTGGATAACCTACACCTTCGCCCTATAGAAGTACCGCCTCCAGTATTTTTCGCCGCCATTGAACCACATAGCTTAAGCGAAGAGAAGAATGTTGAGCAGATCCTTGCGCTTCTACTCAGGGAGGACCCTTCCTTGCATGTTAGTGTCGATGAAGAATCTGGACAGATGCTTCTTAGCGGCATGGGCGAACTACATCTTGAAATTGCCCGAGACAGACTCGTCAATGATTTTAAGGCCAAGGCGACTATGGGCGCGATTGAAATTGGATATCGTGAATGCGTCCAATCTACATCAAGCACCCATCACTCGCTGATAGATCGCGAGATCGCGGGCAAGAAAGGAAAAGCTGGCTGTGCTGCATTTGTTGAGCCTGTCGAATCGACGGATATCTCTCTGACAGATGCTATTGAGAGGGATGGCAACTTCATCACTGTGAATGTTGAGATGACAGACCCTGAGGACCGGCACACTGTTTATTCTCTTCCTCATGAGCTACCTCTTTCCGAACTCCGCACTGCTCTCATAAATGGTGCTGCTGCTGCTTTAGCACGCGGACCTCGAAGACGCTTCCCCATGACCTCTACTCACGCCAACTTGACTTTCTCAGTGTCGCGTGACCTATTTGGCAAAGATACGCACCCAGCTGCTTTAAGTTCAGCCGCTCACCAAGCTGTGCAAACTGCATTGAAAGAGTCTTTTGACAGCGATGCGATAAGCCTCATGGAACCAGTCATGGATGTTGTAATTTCATGCGATGAGGGCAACATGGGCAATATCGTACACGACATTTCTTCTGCCCGGGGCGGCCACGTCATCTCTCTTGGGGATGAAGAAGTCACTGAAACAACTGGAGACAATGAGAGACCAGTTGACATCTCTAGGATCTATGCACCTCCAGACCCATTCGCTGGCTCGACGCAGTTTGGAAATGCGCAACTAACAGGATCAAATATTGGTCAACAGAGACATATCAAAGCCCGAGTTCCGTTAAAGGAGATGGTGGGATATTTGAAGCATCTAAGGAGTTTAACAGGCGGAAGAGGGACATTTGTCATGGCTTTTGAAAAGTTTGAGAGAGTGTCAGGACCAAGGGAACGAGATGTGTAGGTTAATTGCTTGATGGACTTGTATAGTATGAGGTGTGAGCATTATTTGTAGTTTATGTATCTGTATAATTAGTTGTGAGTTGGCGAGGCCAATATTCCTAAGCTGGATGGCTTGATAAAATAAATTTGCTAAGAAATAGAAAATAATAATCATTGATGGAATAGCGCGATATTATAATCTCATACAAATAACAAGATAATTTAATTGCTATTGATTTACAGTTACCAAAAACAATACTTCGTATTTGTATTTGTTATACAGTTCAGGCACATGTAAAGATGTCATTGGAATTATCAAAACACAAGGCCGTGATAATACTTGACTCAGTACGTCTTTCAACGTTGGAACTGCAACTCTAACTTTGAGACCTTGAGATTAAACCTGGGTTTTAGACTGGTTGAACAAACCTTTGACTATGTCTACCTCATGTTATTGAAGTAAAATAACATTCGTCACGGCGAATTCGCTTCAACACAACAAACACCCACACACGGGGGTTGGCTCATAGATTTTTCACCTACTCCACCTAACAAACATCGCAGAGTTTTCTGTTTTGTATCAGCTAAGACAAGAAAGACCTTTGAAAATGACAAGAGGTATCATGCAAAATACGCCATGAACGCTTTATTCTGAGCTTGATCTTTGCTAAACCGCTGGACCACAGCAACATGGGTTCACCACCTTCACCAACGCCAATTAAGGAGCAACAGCAACCCGTCAGTTCCTCAGACGAGTCAGAATCATCTCAGCTATCATTTAAATTCAAAAAGAGTTTGCTTCCCACTCGGCGTCTTATCAATTTCGAACCACTCAGGAAACCCAATCCGGCATATCAACATGGCCGAGACTCGCCACTTTGGGGGGAACAACAGCCTCATGATGCCCTAGAATCACCGGAACTGCCTCAGCCATCTCTCCATACTGCAAGCAATTTCATATCAGCCCGCCCCCTTATCGATTTGGAACCGCTTAGGCTACCAGATCCGCCATACCAACATGGTCGAGACTCGCCAGTTTGGGGTCAACCTCTTGAACCCCCCGAAACACCGGAATCGCCTCAGCCACTCTTTCGCTCTGTAGACCGTGTACCCCGACGTCGCCCTCGCATTGACTTTGAGTCATTTAGAATACACAATGCAGCACCTCGGCATGGCAGACATTTGCCAGTTTTGGAGCGATGGCCATTTTTCGAACCTCGACGTGAACTAGAACGACTTCCGTCACGGTTTAATGTTGTTTACTCAAATGGATGGATTAATCAGGTCCCAATTCGCCCCATGGACTATGAATATCGCATGCTACCCCTCCAGTTATCTGATCATGGCCAAAGCTCGCCAGTGAGCAGAGGCTCAGAACCCCTTTCCGATAATGGGCTTGATCCTTTTCAAGACTCTGGCGAGCCCAAACGACGTATTACTCGTGACAGATCAATATCCGTTGAGCGTGTTTGCAAGGAATGGGTGGATGAGCTGACAAACGGCCCCTCAAATTTGAATTCAACGTACGCCGATGCCGACGTTAAAGACCTTTTTGCTTCACTTGAAAATCTAGAATTGCGCGGCAATGTGGAAACCGAAAAAAGCACAGAGGCACTGCCACAACGATCCGTTAAACAGCCACCCAATAGGTACACAATCACCAAGAGGATACGAGAAGAGCCGCTAGAAGAGAAAGTCAACGCCGAGGATTTGCCTTACTGGCTTAGCACGCCTTTCATGTTTGGTATCCATTTGCCTTGGGGGATGGTAGACCTGGCACAGCGGCATTTCCCACGTTATCTTGCTCGTGAATGGGAAGACCCACTGGTATTTTTTCCATCGGAGCTTTTGTTCGAGGAGAGATACCCCCTGGCCAATGTTATTCCTAAGAAGGGTCAAATCGGCCTCCATCCAACCTTCCGTACTGCCGCTCTAGAGGACATTTTGAAGGCCGAAAAAGAACATGAACTTGCAAAAGAACCTCAGTTCGAAACTCCACAGGAAGCATGGAGGTCTCCAGTTATAGGGCCATGTAGCAGTGATGCTGAGGAGGGGTCGTCGAAGGCCAATATGAAGATGACCGATGATGAAAGTACTGAGAGTCCCACCAATATGTTTCGTTTCGAGCATTGGAATCCAGAGAGACACAGCCGCAGCGTAGATGAAAGGAGCAACAGGTCAATATCTTCTGAGCACATTGAGCCAATTCCCGCTGTAGACGAAGACTTAGTGTTCTGGGAACAAGACATGGATATCCATCCTTCCAAAGACCAACCAGTGTCTTCAGATCAAACCGAGCCAATTCCCGCTATAGACGACGATTTGATGTTTTGGGATGAGGATAAGGAAACTCTCTCCAAAGAACAACCAGCGTCCGATCTAACTGAACAATTTCCCGCCGAAGACGAAGATTTGATGTTCTGGGATCAAGACATGGAAACTCCTTCCAAAGACCAGCCAATGTCTTCCGATCCAATCGAGCCATTTCCTGCTTTTGACGAAAATTTGATGTTTTGGGATGAAAACGTAGAATCTCCCTCAAAAGAACAATCAGCATCTTCAGATGAAATCGAGCCATTTCCCGCTTTCGACGAAGATTTGATGTTCTGGGACGAAGACATGGGATCTCTCTCCAAAGACAAACTCTCAATATCTGTCAGAGAAAGCATGAAATCTCCCGACATTGGCCCCGTCGGATTATTTTCTGAGCTAGACGACCACCAAAGCATGGAACCTTCTAACACAGGCCCCGTCACAATATTTTCAGGGAAAGACATCGAATCCGTAGAAGGCTCGATATCTTCGGACCAAGGCATGGAACCCTCCACCTTAATCCCTTTTCCAAGGTTTTATAACCCAGACATCGAACGGTTACGGGCAACTGAAGACCAAGTAGAAATAGCTTCAGATCAAGAGACGGAAAGTCTTATCGGGGACCAAGAATCACATTATGTCGGCCAAGGCATGGAATATCTCCTGAAAGACCTATTCCAAACGTTTTATTACAATGGTGACACTGAATCAGCCACCGAGGATGGAGTTTCAATAAATTCGGGTGAAGGCATGGAAGATCCTCAAATAGACCCTGCCTCAATGATGCATGGCCAAGACATAGAATCTCAAATTGACGACCAGGAGTCAGTGTCTTCTTGTGACAGAATCGATCCTTCACTAGTCTTGCATGAGGACATCCCAGTCGTCAAGTGGTGGTTCATGGACTCTGAAGACGACAAGCCTGCAAAGGCCAAGCCCTCATCGAACCAAGACAAGAGAGCCAGAGAACACTATAAGCGCGATCGTGCAGCTTTCCCCCATCTTCCACCTATTGACTTCACGGGAAGCTACATAAAATTCTGTGAAACCCCATTTGGTATATTTATAAACGACGGTGGCTTGGAAGATTACGCTCCCAGCGATAAGAAGGAACAGAAGACAACAGAACCGCCAGATGACCTGCCAGTGCCAACCGAGGTTTACGGGCCTGTAGACCATGAGGAACGTATGCAAGTGCTCCTCGCAGAAATTGAGCTGGAGGGTGCCACGCAGATCTTGACAACATGGCAAGAGGTCTATGCCGAGCGATCTGAAGAAGAGCAATCCGAAGATGAGAAAGCAGAGACGTCCGTGGAAGATACCAAGGAAAAGATACTTCAAGAGCCGCCTGTTCCGATCCAACTGGAGAAAAAGCGTCCGAAGAGAAGGAGCTGGTGTGAAGAATTACCACCCCCTGCGAGGGCGGATAGAATCGAGCGGAGAAAATCCCTCGGCGATGAGATAGAGCTCAATCGTAAGCGGATGAGCTGGCTGGGAGAATTAGCCGCGCTAAAGGAGGAAGACATCCAAGAAGTACTCAAAGATAGCATCGGCCAGGTACCTCTGGTGCCCGCTGATCTATTACTGCGAAAGAAGTCAAAGCGGGCGAGCTGGCTTGGAGGGCCACCCCCTAATAGGGAAGTACGAATCGAGGAGTCGTTTGGTACCAGCCAGGCAAAGACAACTCCAGGCCATGCTAACGAAATAGAGCGACGGCGCTCAAAGCGTTCAACCTGGTTTGGAGGATTACCCATCGAGCGTGAGGAGCAAATCACGGCAAACTTAAAAGGCGGCCATAGAAAGTCAATTCAAGGGCCCGTTCATCCACCCGAGCGAAAGAGCTCAAAGCGGAGGAGCTTCTTTGCAGCACTATCCAACGAGAAGGTGGAACGTACAAAACAAGATGCAGAATTCAGTAATGACAAGCTAACTGAACCGTCCGTTCATCCACTGGATAGAAAGGATTCAAAACGGAGAAGTTGGTTTGCGGGGCTATCGACCGAAAGGGCGGAACGAACAGAACACAGTTTAGAAGGCAGCCATGAAATAATAACTGAACCGTCCGTTCAGCCATTGAAGCGAAATACTTCGAAGCGAAGGAGCTTGTTTACAGGACTACCCACCGAGAGGGTAAAGCGTGCAACGAGCGATCTGGAATACAGACAGGTAGAGGCAACAGAAGCATCCGTTCATCCGCTGAAGAGACAGGGTCCGAGGAGCTGGTTTCCAAGCATATCGAGCGATAAGGTGGAACAACCAAAGGTCGATTTCAAAGACAGCCATGAAAAGGTAACCGAAGCGACCGTTCATCCACTGGCGAGGAAGGCCTCCAAGCGGAGGAGCTTTTTTGCAGGACTGTCCGCCGAAATAGTGGAACGAACCAAATACGATTCAGAAGATGACCACGGAAAGTTAAATCAGGCGCCGGCCCAGCCATTAGAACGGAAAGCTTCGAAGCGAAGGAGTTTCTTTGGAGCGCTATCAACCGATAGGGTGGAACGAACCAAAGACGACCCAAAAGATAACCACGGCGACTTAACCCAGGCGCATATTCATCCACTGGAACGTAAAGGTTCGAAGAGGAGGAGCTGGTTTGGAATCCCCACAGAGAGACAAGAACGCTCCATGGACTCTTTTGAAAATAGCCATGCAACAGTATCCCAAGAACCTGTTACCCCATTGGAGCGAAAACGTTCAAAGAGGATGAGTTGGTTCGGAGGATTGCCCGCGGCAAGGAAAGAAGAAACCCCGGGCGCCTTCGAAAACAGCCATGGAATAGTCCCCCAAGTACCAACCCATCCATTACAGCGAAGTCAGTCAAAGCGGAAGAGCTGGTTTGGAGTCATGCCTGCAAAGAGGGACGAACAAGCCAGACAATCCTTGGAAACCAGTACTTTATTGGAAAGTAGTACAATGGAAAGCAGTAAGAGAACGGCAAGCCAGGAGCCAGCGGACCCACAAGAGCAGACGCGAGCGAAGCGGGGGAGCTGGATTGGAGGATTATCTATACACAGAGAGAAACACACTAAGAAAGACGTAGCAGACAGTCGTGAGAAGATAACCCAAGAACAGGCAAAACCATCAGAGAGGAAACATGCGACGAGGGCGAGCTGGTTTGGAGAATTAAACAGCGAGAGGGAGAAGAAGGAGCGGAAGGCGAAGCGGAGCTCTTGGTTTGTTTAGGTGGTGCTGAAATCGAGAGGATGGTTATGAATGGAAAGAAAGTAGATATATTGCAGTGTGGAATTTGAGACTTGTCACAAGTACAGAGCAGGCAAAGATGTAAGACAAAACTCGGATAGGGGGGAGTTGTCTTTATTATGGACGAAGAATTATCATAAATCGTAAACCCCAGATATCTACTCTTGGTAGAAACTCCGAGTATATATGATGTAGTCATCAAATGTGGCCGCAGCCTAAACAAGGGAGACATCCCATACTCCCGCGAGGAGCCCAAGGGGACCCGGCAACCAAATGTTACTGTTGCCCAGTTTTATATGTTGAACATTATGTGCACACCGAGCGAGCCCTGCGCACATCCGTCTTGCGCTTTATGAATCGAAAGCCCATAACCCACTGACCAATTAACAGTATGAAATAAACGCCCCAACAGACCATGAACCCGTTGAAAAATAAACATGGTATGACAAAAAGTAATTGAAAACAAGAACCAGGCTCCAGCCCGTGTTCAGGGAGCAAATTGCGCCCAATCAAGGGCATCTGTGGCATCGTAGCCCACCATTCCAGTGGTTTGGAAACCCATTTGAGTATCCGCTAGCTGAACGTTGCCATTGAAGTCAATCAATGGAGTTGCGTAAGATCCTGTGGCGCCGAACTGGTAGTTGTTCGCCGACACATCCACGGCGGGCATATCTGAGAATAGCGGTGGCGGTGGCATGTGTGATGAATCAAAAGCGGAAATCTTGGGCGTGGCATGGAAGCTTCCGAGAGGCTCAAGAAGTAGAGCTGCCGACGGTGCGTTCTCCACAAGTGCGGCAATGTGCGGTTCAAACCCCCAATCTCCGACCCAATCCTTCATCGTCGCTCGACACTTGAAGTGTGAGGCAAGGTGCTCTGCACGCCCAGACCAGGTGCCGAAAGTAGCACTGCAGAAGCCACATCGAGACTTAACGTCGCTGATTTCCGACTTCCAAGCTTCCATTCGCGAGTTCAGCTTACACTCGTGGGTAAGCCGGAGATGCTGCTGGAAGTGATCTTTGCGATAGAATGTGCGCTCTGATGGTTCCTTCATTTGGCACGCAGAGAAGTTGTGTGTCTCTAAGTGCTGCTTTGTTGGGTTCGGGAGATCGCAGAACGCACAGAGCGGGCTGATGGCTGAATCAATGATTCCACCAGTCTGGCAACAGACCCAAGTCTCCAAGCTCAAATGCTGGGACTTTTCATGACGTTGCCAGTCATGTTTGGTCGCGAATGTTGAGTCGGGGCAGAATGTGCATTGGAATGGGCGAGCCTTTGCTTTAGCAGTAGGCTTTAGTGGCTTGCTTGGATTAACCCTACGGCGACGACGATCCCCGGGGGTTATGTGGCTATATGGGAGCTTGAGCGACGAGTATGAAAATGACGTCTGATCCGAAAGAGAAGAGCCCCCGAGGGTGCTAGTGAGACCAGTCTCATAACTAGCCATTGACTGGGCGAAGTAGGAGTCATTGTGAGAGAACGTGGTAATCGAGCGTGCAGCATCGTAGTTGGATGGCTTCGTATTGCCTTGATCGGCATCGAAGAGGGCCGACGGATAATAGTCAAACTCTTCGTCAATAGGATCGAACAGCTTCAGCTGATTGTCCTCGCAAACGGCCAAAATGACCGGAGGTGAGACGGCTTCGAGTTCAATAGGAGTGACCTTCCATCGATCAAGGGGGTTCATTTCTCCGAATGAGCGTTGCTTCGTAGATGCACTAGCTGCCTGCTTTTGGTTGGCACGAGCTCGGTTCTTCCTGCGAGTATTGGCCAACCACAGCGATATCTGCGAGCGTTTCAGCCCGCTCAGATTAACGAGTTCCTCCTTCTCCTCGCTAGTAGGATACGGATTCTCTCGGTGCTCATGATACCAAGTCCTCAGGATGCTACGAGCCTCCTTTGAGAACCGACAGCCTCCGGAACCAACGCGGCCACTGGGGCACTGCTCCGGGCTCTCATCCTCACCACAGTTCTCACCAGAAGTGGCAGAGGGAGTGGATGAATGTTCGGATGATTCCTAAATCATGTTAGACGCAACAGACTAGATAATATGTGAGACCTATTCTCACCTTGGTCATCCAGCGAGATTCGTTGCGGCACAAGTCAAGCTCGCTGCCTCTGTTGGAGGAAGTGCTAAGGCCACGAGCCTCAATCTCACATGATTCAATCATGAGTTCATCATCTTCGGGCCAGTTTATGTCATCAAATAAGTAATCATCCATGCGGTGACTGGCACGGGGCATCGACGATGGTGGCGGCTCCGTGGACACGGGCTTCGCGGCACTTCGTCGCTGGCTGAAGATAGTCATGCTGACTGTTTCTCGAGATGCTTCCGCGAGACAACTTTGATCCACAGATCTCAGTTTACGAGAAACTTGGAAAAGAAAGAAAGAAAGGGCATCGATAGAGCAGGAATTAAAGGTAGTAGTCATCCTCCATGCAGCCTCGCTGCTTAGATAAGCCAATGGCGGGGATACATGTCCCCGATCAGGACAAGCTCCACGCCTTCCCATTTACACATCACGTGCCTTTCAAAGCGATTGTCACATTTCTGACAACCTGCCGGCGAGAAGATAAGCCGATCTTCGGAGCTTGGCAAAAATGCTTGATGGGCATCACTTCAACTCAGATATAGCAGTATTATATAGAATTAATTCTCATATTGAAGACTTAAAGATATGCCCTTCAATACCAATATCAAGACCTGAATATAAAAACGAAAAAAAACTTAGCGCCTGGCGCTCCACTTGCACTCAAACATGACTGGCCCCGTCGCCGAGATAGGACGGCCCCCAACGGCACACAAACAGCGAGGCTGATATATTCTAGTAGGTTCCAAATTCCCAGACATGGAAGCATCTGGAATACAAAAACGTGTTTGTACGGACACGTACATCATCATACACAGCATGAAGACGCGGTGATCTGCCATTGCATGCTACTTGCCCACCATGGTAATCCAAGGAAGGCCTCACCGCCAGTTGAAGTCCATGACTCCTTTTATCTATAATCATCTAGATGCATCAGTCCATTTCCTATAAAAATGAACATTTCATTCGCAAATACCCAAAGATAGCCTGGGCACTGTGCTCACCGCCCCTGAGAACTCATGCATGTCCGTCCCAATCCCCTCACCGGCGTCTCTACGCTTCCTCCCTCAACCCAGGTCACTGGCACGACATGTTAATTTCACGGCTATCAGACCACGGGCCCTTGCAGCTCAAGCCATCTCTGAAACCCAAGAGGCTGTTGGAAGAGAGGGAGCAGCCAGTGTAAGACGACGTAGCCAAGCCGACACCATGGCGCAGCATTATCAAAAACTCCCGCCCCTGGAAATCCACCCCTGACATCTCATCCCATATATAACTCCCGAGTCTCCAACTGCAACTCGAACGCGGCTCTGTGCAGGAAGGATCGACGGCACATAGAAAACGAGGTCGAGTGACGCCCGCGCCCGGGGAGAAGGCTAACAACGCCGCCATGCGTGGCAGCATGCTGTGTTCCTCTCCGATTATGGAAGAGCGCCAGAGCTTAACTTGCCTTGGATGAGTCTGAGACGCCAATGCGGATGGACCTGCAGGAAGATGCATTTGGGGAGCCCCTTGAAAATTGTTTGAGACATTGCCGCTGTGGCGGGTCTACCAATCTGTCACGACAAGAGGGACTGCATCTATCCTGCCCTGGCCTATCTGAATCTAGGACGCCGGCAAGATGCATGTGCAGTCACGAGATAAAATGAATCCATGACTTACCATATCAAACCACGAATCTGTCATCCGAACGCCATCTCAGTGCCTGTTCCCGTCACCCACCTCCCTCCCCTATATCCCCAAGAAAGCCTCCCACAACTTCCACCAGAGCACAATCCAGTTTCACCTCAGGTAGCACGCCCACATCCCTACCTGCCACGCGCTCTCTCGTGCATCCCCAGTCACCCCCCCAACCCAGCAGCCATCCGCCCCTTATCCACAACATCCAGATCTGCCGTCCACAATTACACACCACTCGAGCCCTAGGCGCGGCACTCTGTCTCCCATCCCCCCTCTGCCGGCTGCCACTCTGCCTCCCTGGCGTTCTAGAACAGCACACCGCACTTTGAAGCAAACGCACTCCCCCCACCACCCGTTACACCAGCAGCTTGTTTCGTGTCCCCAACCAACTTCAGATCATATCTATCAAACACCCCGCCCCCAGCTCCCCAAGCCATCAGCAATACTCCAAATCCGTCTTCGCACCAGTAATCTCTGTACGACCCCCCAAAACACCGTCTCGATCTCGATCTCACACACCCCGGAATGGGGAGGTGGTGGTGGTCTCAGATCGGATTAGAAATACCCGCGACCTCACCTGCAGCGCGC
Organism: Pseudogymnoascus sp. VKM F-4516 (FW-969); assembly: GCA_000750815.1. NCBI lineage: Eukaryota > Fungi > Ascomycota > Leotiomycetes > Thelebolales > Thelebolaceae > Pseudogymnoascus > Pseudogymnoascus sp. VKM F-4516 (FW-969). Next base: position 2,654 of record JPJZ01000887.1, on the reverse strand, counting down.
ACGCAGTGTCGCAGGCTGGCGCGTGCGACATGGCGTCGCAGATGCGGTGGTTACACTGCATGGTGTGGCCCTGCGGGGGGGCGGGCGCCGGACGACGTCACGGGTGCTGCTTGTTGCGATTGTTGAACGCAGGGGAGAGAATTCGATAGTTTTTCTTTGTTCGTGGATCGAAAATAAAGGACGATTTGGGGGCGGATTGGGATTGGGTGACTACTGAGAAAGGGGCAGAGGGGCAGGTTAGCAGGAACGAGCAGCGGGACGATGGAGACCCTGAATATTTGACCCTGCGAATTTTGTTGATTGAACCGAAATCTAAAGCGCCGTGGGACGTCTAATTCTTGGAGAAACGGTGCTGAGACGAACAGGAAGTGGAGAATAGGAACAAACGCCGCTGCGAACTGGTAGTAGCAACAATGATCGTATGCGCAACCCCATCCTACAACCCCATACACAAGAGAGAAGAAACACAAAACAAAGAGAAACCCAAACCCCCCCATAAACCCCCATCCCGTTCCCACCCCGTCTATGCCATTAGCGCCTCCCAAATCAAAAACAAAGAAACCCCCCGAAACCCCGGAAACACAATGCCCCCACCCCAACCGTAAACCCGAAAAGGAAAGCCCAAACTTTTTTTGGGGGGCGCGGATGCCCGGACAGCGCTGAAGGATGATGGTCGCCTAGTGCTGACAAGTGCGCGAAACAAGTAGAATTCGTGGCGTCGTTGGTGTGAAACAGTGCGAAGGGGTCAACGCGTGGAAACGCCAAACCGAAGATCAAGTGGTTTGTCGCCGCGCACAGACGATCTAGGCAATGTTCTAATGGCTAGTCAGTGGCATGATACGACCGAAAGGAGAGGTGAGACATACGTTCGGATTTTTAGCAAAGGTTGGTACAGGCTCTGCACGTCTTGAACTTGCAGTACTTGCATTCGAAGATGAACCAATGCGGCCCCGAGTGGCACATGTTGCACATCCATTGGATGAGGCTGCTCTCAGACTTGATGATCTTGAAGGAGTGCACACAGCGTGTTGGTACAGCCATTTCTGCAAAGTTTTGTCTGTGGCTGGTGTTAGTGTTGAGTTTATTTTTTTTGTGTTGGAAGTGAGAGTTGATAACCACAGGGTTATAACGTAGGATTGGAGATGAAAAATACCTTGACGAGCGAGAACGAGATGAAATGGTGAGCGTTGTAATCTTTACAAGAAGAAGGCAAGACCAAGGTGTTATTTAAGGAGCGTAGAGCGTATGTGGAAGTTGAATGTGTTGTGAGGTGGTAACAAACGTGGGTGTTGAGGACTGAAGAAGAAAGAGCAACGTCTAGGCGTGAGAGACAGAATATCCGAAACGGCGGCTAAGATGGAAGAGAAGGCCAGACAACTCTGATTTGAGAGAAAATCGCTGGCAATTAAATAAAGAAGATGGGGTATGGAGTGGAGATTCCAGTCAAACAAAGCCTAATCAAACAACGTTGATCCGCACAGAGCGTTTGCTTGGTCTTGCGGTCTCGGACAATGAGCGACTGGGGCCGGCCGTCACAATAATTATAATGGCAACAAAGGTCGAGCACGAGGGCTTGTATCAAAGAGTCCTTGGCCGACAATTTCCTTTCCTGCGCAACGAGAATGACGGTGTGGTGGTTAAGAAACTGTAGCAATATATCACAGGCTAAGTCTCCCTGGCGAGGCCAAGCGGTTATAAAGTATCTGCGAGAAGAGCGGCTTTAACGTCCGGATATGTGCCCTCGGATGCTTGGTATGGCGAGGGTGTGATTTTGGATTTTTGAAACGGTACTGCAGGCCATAAAATAAAACAAAAATAAAACAGTGAGGCCGAGGTATGAGGGTGACCTATGTGGAATGTGAAATGAAATATCAAGCCGCTTTTCTTGTATCACTGTACACGGCCCGAGATGCGGATTTGCATGTGGCTGCAGTGGGTAAACGTGACGGCTACAAGCTGCCGGAGGACAAGGGAATATTGAGGAATAGAATGTATGAGAAATGTAATAGTAGAATCTGGGGAGGAATAGTAGAATAAATATATACCCTACTTCAGAGAGTGGGACGGTGTGGTGGGCGAGATCGAGAGTGGTGTGTGTGAGAGATAGTGAGGGATGGAGAGCGGTAAGTGGAGAAAAACGGTTGAGAAAGCCGGTGGGTGCAATTTTGAACAGGATAGATGGATGGCATGGCATCATGGCCATAACACTCAAGGTAGCAGGGTAATTGCAGTGACAGTAACGGGGGAAGGGCCGTGGCCAATACTAAGCAAAGAGTAGCAATGAGTAGCATTCACAGTAGTGTACCAGAGAAGAGAGAGAAAGAAGCATTTCGCGGCGTGCCCTTTTTTTTCTCTGTCCGTCTCTCACTCTTTCCTGGAGTAATTTAACCCTAGAAAGAAAGATAGACAGTGAAAGCCAAGGATCAGGGCAAGGATAGACGGCAGATGAGAGGCAAGAAGCAAGTGTGTAAGTGGAGAGCGGAGTCGGGCAAAGAGAGGGAAGGATGGGCAAGAAAGATGCAAGATGGACAGGGAAGGGGTTACCGAGCAGTATGAGAATGAGTTTTGGGAGGAGTGAGGAGTCTGAAATATGGTGGGGTTTGATAGTAGTGTAGCAGTACCATAGTAGGTAGGTAGGTAGGGGGACAGGGTAT
>JPJZ01000885.1:0-45948 GCA_000750815.1 Pseudogymnoascus sp. VKM F-4516 (FW-969) | reverse complement strand
GGATGAGGAGGGAGGGGGAGAGGGCGGAGGAGGTAGGGACGGAGAGGGGTGGCATTGTTGGTTGTGGGCGTGAGGTGTAGTTATTGTGATGGCATTTGGGGTGCTGAATGCCCCTCGGTGTTGGTGTTGGTGTTGTGTTTCTCTCGAGTTGGCTGTTGGGTGTTTTTGTAGAGATAGTTGCTTGTTGAACAATTCGTTTGCTGGGGGAATGGGACTGGCGTACAGCAGGTGGTGGTGTTGTGGAATAGTCGTTGATCACCTCTTTGGCATATCGTTGCGGTTTGTTTACGTTGTCGACAATTTGAAGCTCGGCTTGGGATCATCACTGATAGGCGCGTCAGAGTGCATATTAATCGGTGCCTATTATATGAGGCAGCAATAGATTAGCAACAACCCCAGCCTTAACTATCATGCACGTGCACAGCTATTAAGCTTTTTGCACAAGATGCGAAGTTAGGGCTTATCGAGCGTAACCTCTCTGTTTTTAGGGCCATCCATAGCTTACTCTGTGTGCTGTTAATGGTCTCCATTACTGTCTGTTCATGGCAATCGTGACGTCCATATCACGTGAAATTATTATGCGCCAAGTGTGTCAAACACAGAACCCCAATCACGTGATGCAATGGCATGGTCTAGACTTCTCCCTGACGTTTGTCCCATAATGAAGTATGAGCGATACTGCGCAACATCACACAAAGGCGCTCTTGTACGCCCATACCTGCTGCAGTATAGGAAGATCCTAATTGTTTATATCACGGGGAAAGCCCCTCTTCGATCGATCGATCAAACGTGTTATTATTGTTTTACCACCAAATGAAAAAATCGATTCTTTGATCTGTAAGCAGACGGCAGATAAAATGCAGGTAATACTCCGTAAATGCTCTAGGTAAAGTATCGGAAAGGGCGCTGTATGATCTCACCAGGGCCACAATTATCCCGCATCATGCCCCGAAGAGGAAACGAGGAAATGCCCGCACAGACCTCGGATGTACATTTTAGAGTATGCTTAACAATCATCGATGCACCATGTGGGATATCACGTGATGGGTGCACCCCACGAAAAAAAGAAAAGAAAGGGTGGTACCGTACTCGTACCGTAAGACAGGGAGACGCCGAGTCAATAGGAGGAGGAGCGTGGAGGAGCCGGATAATTACGCCGCAGTTGGAATTAATATGGGGGTATATTTGTGCGTACTCCGGTAAGGAGAGTATAGTAGAGAGTCAGTGAGGGGAAGACTGTCTTTCGTCTGAAGTATAGTAGAATGCGCAATATGGTGTAGACATCATAAAATAATTGTTTTAATATTTTATGATACTCACATACTCCTATTCTATAGCCAAGTATACTTGTTGATGGATATTCGCATCTTCCGTATATTTCCCTCGGTGGCAACTCCATTAAAAGTCCCTGATGGAATAAATAACGTTCCTTGGCAACTGAGCCTCGATAAAAGAGGGCTCTTTTATTCCCCATTAGGCTTAGTCCACACTTCCCAGACGCAGGTTAAGGGCAGTCCAAGCCAGTCCAAGGCAGGTTATCGGCTGCCGGCGTAAATCAAAAAGTAATCATTTTGTATTTTTGTACTGTAATACTGCTAAATAATCACTCACACGTGGAAAATCCCCCCACGTCCACTGCCCGCACCACTGCCACCCACCACCCACTGCCACCAAAACAGCCACCACCACTACCACCCAACATTACGGTCATACATACTCAATCCCACCTTAGATCGATCCCTCCACAGAAAGAAGAAACCACCAACACCAACATCAAACACCACAACTCCACAACAACCTCTATAACAACAACACTCTCCACAATAGTCGAAGACTACGACAACTACAATTTAATCGCAGTCAATTATCGCCCCGCCGAAATCCATTGGCAAGAAGGGTGGACCGGCTTACCACATCGAGTCATAGTGCCCGCATTTCGCTCGGCCGGCTACGGAGACAAAGAGCCTTCATCGATCCAAGACCACATCTCCAGCGTCACTTCAACTTTCCTCACCCCACAACAAAAATAACCGCGAAGACAACATACATCGAACACGCGCCTGATACAAGAAAACGCCAAATAACTCGATCCCCTCTGCGGACAAACACTCGACAACCGGAGATCACCTCCGATCAACCCCTCCATCATGGCGAGCAACCCATACCACGACGGCCAGCGGGGTCCAAACGTGGCCGAGTTCATCGCGAACTTGAACGCCATTCCTACGGCGCAAGACCTTGCTGCGCAACAGCAAGACTTCAACTTCGACGATGACTTGGCCATGTTCACCAACGCCACCTTCTTCGACTTCGATATCGGACAGGATGCCGACCTTCAGCCCGCCGCGCTTGGGTTCGATGGACAGCAGCGTGGAGGCGAAGTGCAGCAGCATCAGAGCACACAGGATATGGCAAAGGCGAACATGGACTTTCTACAGGGTGAGTGATACCGATTTTACATTGTTACGCGGTCTATCTGTTTTGCGCATTGTTATGTCGTCGCCTCTTCCTCGCCGTCGCCTCGCCATACTCCACCACCACACACGACCTTTCAAAGGCTCCTGTGGTTGGGTGCTAGGTGGCAAGGCTACAGCTAGGGAGAGCGCGAGCGTTACCCCCCACGGGCCCTCAGCTGCAGTGTGCAGGCCTGTTGTGCAGCCGAGCAGGGGCGAGACCCTGACTCCTGGGCCAGCTTCAGCTGCCTCAGCACGGGCAGTTGCCTCCTGGGTGGTGGCCCTTCCTCAGCGCCTCAGCACGGGTTTTCGCGGGTTCCCAGTGCTGGAATTTTTTTGCCTGCTAGTTCAGTTTGCAACCTGGACGATCTTGCCGGACTGGTACCCTGCTTCCAGGCCTCTGCCCTGCGCTGCCCTGGCGCGGCCTTGCTTTGTTCAAGCGACGAGCGAGGATTGGACTGTGTCGAGCGAGTGGGGGTCCATTGCGGGTGGAGATGGCTGATGTTGGCTGGTGTTGGCTGGCTGGCTGGTGTTGGCTTTGAGTACTTTGGTACGGGGCAGATGAGTTTGTCTACATGGGCGATGGTGTGATGGGCGGCACTATGCGACACTATGGCTGTTCAACCCACCAGCGCGAATCAGCAAGTGCGACTCGTGCGCAAAGTGTGCATAGTGTGCATATTGCGAATAGCATCATGTCCAGTGTGGAGTGCAAAGGGAATAGCCTGCAGGTAGTTTCCTGCAGGTTTCCACCTTCTGTTTCTGAGAGAGTCAGACAGTAGAGACAGCTAGTTGCTGTAGTATACTGTGCTGTGCAGTACTGTGCTGGCTGTGTTGTACTTGACACTATTGTGTTGTACTGTACTGCACTGCTTGCGCAGCACTGTACTTCATTCTACTCTCCACTTTACACTTCTGTACTCTCTGTACACCAGACTCTATCCACGACTGCCAGCAAGTGCAATCAATGGCAATCAATCAATTCATCATACCCGATGCACTTCCTGCACTTCCAATGCACCTACTCTATTCGGCGTCGGGGCACTCTACTCTTTTATCTTTTCTTCGGCGAAAAGATACGAGATTAGGGCCTAGAAAAGACCTGGGTGGATGGCGTATGGCGTGCACTGGATAATACTGGGAACATGTTGCGAGGATGTGACGCGCCTGAAGCCGATCCTGCCACAAAACAAGTCCCGAAGTGCTCCAAAACGCACCAAAACACCCCACGACCCCCAATCTTGCCATCGCTCAATTAAGTCACCCCCCTCATTTCCGACGTGGGAGGCCCGGTAACCGTGCGATTGCGTGCTGTCGCTCTTCCTGCGGGAGGCCACAGACCCAATTAGCGTCGGTCAGCCTTAGCACGTCTTTTCACGTGATACACCATCAAACACCCCCCTCCCAGAATCACCATACATCTTATTATGAGAAGGCGTTCTCCAGTTCTGGAGTTCCCCTCCCCCTTCCGCCCCCCGAAAAAGCCGTTTCAATAAACCCCACGTTTCCCCAGCCAAAGGGCTTCTCCCGCGTTGCGCCACCATTCTTCTTTACAATCGCCGTGAACCTCAACCGTTCGTTTTTGCTGACGATGTGATGGCTCGAGTAGGCGACTTCGCGTTCCCGGACTTCAGCTCGTTCTCGCAGCAGCACCAGCACCCCAACGACGGCTACGCCGTGAACGGGCAGCACTCCAACGGCCAGCACCAGCAGCAGCTCTACCCAGCCTCGGGTGAGTCCAGCTCATCTCCGCCATCCGGGCTCACCAGCCCGCAAAACGGGGAGAAGCGCAAGGCTTCCGATGCTCTCCTCGACGGCAATGGCGCTTACAGCGCTGGCTTTGAGGACTCGTCCCGCGTCGCGGCCGAGGAGGACAAGCGCAGACGCAACACTGCTGCCAGCGCTCGTTTCCGCGTCAAGAAGAAGCAGCGTGAGCAGGCGCTCGAGAAGTCGGCCAGGGAGATGAGCGACAAGGTTGCCGCGCTCGAGGGCCGCATTGGTCAGCTCGAGACGGAGAACAAGTGGCTCAAGAACCTCGTGATGGAGAAGAACGACGACAAGGAGGATCTCGCGGCGTTGTGGAGGAAGTACAGCCAAGAGACCGCCGACAGGAAAGGTGACGCGAGGAGGAAGGGCGTCGGAACTTCCGAGTCGTCGGCTTAGGCTTGTTCGCGCCTTCGAAGCTACTCGACTGTCGATCGCATAGGACGTCTTTTTTGGGCATACACACACGATCGAATTAAAGCAACAAAAACATTTCTCCGAGTCTTGATATTCTGGGGTTCGACAAACTTCTTCTCGTCGACTCTCCTTCTTGCTCGGAAATCTCAAATCTTGTCTATATAGTGCTTTTCTTTGTTGCTGCCATGTTATGGTCGTGGTTTTTTCCTTGGGCCCGTCGTCGAGTTGGGGATACTTCAGAACTCGTTTTGGGGTTCCCTTCAACTCGATGATGGATGGGGGTATGGTCAGGTGTTGTCATTTTGGCGGGCCTGGCTTGGCTGGGGGAGGGAGGGCGGTGCATGCATGAGTGGATGAATATATGATTTTTCAAGTTATACTTGGTGTGTTCTGTCTATATACCGTGATGTGATCTTGTGCCCGTAACTCCTGTACCGTATGTAAACTCTATCGCTTATGTCTATCCTTTCCACATCTCGCCAACAGTCAACTTTATATAAACCTAACCCTCTGTCTCTACCCCAACCCCCTTCTATACATCCCCATACCCTACACCTCCACCTCCACCTCATCCTTAAACCCAAACATCCTCCTCGAATTCCCCCACGCCGCCTCCGCCACCTCCTCAACACTCACCCCCTTAATCCTCGCCACAGCCACCACAACCCTCCCAATCAAACACGGTTCATTCCTCCCCTTCACCAACGCCCCCTCAACCCACTTCTCCTTCTTCACCCACTTATACGCCCCCTCCTTCTCCAACACCGCCTTCGCAACCTCATCCTCCTTCCCCGGCCCATCATATGCCGGCCCAATAAACGAAGCACTCGCATGCGTAGGCCGCATCTCGCACCAGGGGCCATCAGTCTCGGCATGTAACCTCTCTAGCGGCAGCGCTTTTACAACATCTATCCCCTCCGCGGCGCGGATACTGCACCCGTTAATCCCGACGTCCCACCCCGCGTCGACAAGCTCCTGCATCTCAGCCACGGTGCCGGTGAAACTGTGCACCACACCGCGCTTGGGCAGCTTATCAGCGCGCAGCGTGAGCTCGTGCAGGAAGTCTTCGTGTGCGGCGCGGGAATGGAGGAAGAGCGGGGGAGGCGAGGGAAGGGAGGCAGCGAGGTCGAGTTGTGTCCGGAAATGGGTGAGTTGCGTGTCTTTCGGTGACAGAGTGAGGCGGTCATAGTCCAGTCCTATTTCCCCTATCGCAACGAAGGCTTCTTTTGGAGCAGCGAGGATGAGAGCGCGGAGCTCATCCAGCAGGCCTGAGGGGCCGCCGGGGTGTTTCTCGAAGTCCTGCGTGGAACAGGGGTGTACGCCTATTGTGCAGGAGAGGAAGGAGGGGTGCTGTGCGCAGAGGTCGAGCGCGGAGTGAGAGGTGGGGATGTCGGAGCCGGTGAGGAGGAGGTGCGTTAGTCCTGCTGAGCGGGCGCGGGAGAGGACGGAGGGGAGGTCGGAGGGGTGGCGGGGGGTGCCGTGGTGGATGCCGGTGTAGACGGGGTCGGTGAGGTTGATGCCTATCTGCGGGGGGGTTAGAATTGGCTTTGGGAGAGGGGGGGAGTGGCATACGTCTATGAAGCGGGGCTTGTACGGCGTGGAGGCCGGGGGTGGGGAGGTTGCCATTGTGGTGAGGGCGCGAAAGGCCGGGAGAGCTGATTTGGACTGGAGATGGAGAAGAGGCGTGGGGAGACGCGAGAGGGAGCGCAGAGCGATGCGCATAGGGAGGAAGTGGATACTTTGGATTATAGAGAGGATAAACACGGCGGGTCTCGAACATATAAAAGCCCACCTACAGCTGTGCCTGGGCCCGGAACCGGATCATCGTTCCTCCCTCCGCCCCATCTATTCTTCCTAGGGGTCTTGGGCCATCGGTGAATCGCGGGCCAAGGACAAAAAAATGTTGAGGGGAGTGGCGCGCGACCGCCGGTGTCGGGAAGTGCCGAGGTGCCGCGACGGCGAGTCGGATTAAATTTCTTGTATCGGCCGTCGCATGTGGGTTTGCTATCCCAATCGAACGAAAACAAGAACCAACCGGGCGGCAACTTTGCGATTTTTTATTTCCTTTTTTTATTTTTGCATCTATGGAAGGGCGATTGCTGGTGCGCGGATAACGATTGAAAGGATGAAAGGGTTAAATTTCGCACAGGGCTTCGCCAGGGCGCCCTGGACGTGCCGCGCTTGCACGAAGCAGATAAGACAGCCCCTGCCGAGGGTGCGGCAGACAAAGAGTTATGCTACGACTGCGCCGCCGGCGAGGAGGGGGTTGAGCACTGGGACGATTCTGGTTGCGGCGACGGTGGGGTCGGCTGTTATTACGGCGGCGGTGTACCCGAATGATGTGAAGCATGCCTACCAGGCGTGTCAGAGGTCGGGGAGGGTGGTGGTTGCGCTGGCGAAGTGTATAAATGAGTATGTTATCCAATGGAAGATTCGATGAGGGTATGAGGAGATGCTAACATAACCATAGCTACCGCGTTACGATCAACCACAACGAGAAGTCGCCCGAGGACGAGGATGAGAACACAAAGCGATTGAAGGCTTGCCATCAGCGATGCGCCAGCCGCACGCTCAGGGTGCTGGAACAGAACGGGAGCATATTTATCAAATTGGGACAGCATTTGTCTTCCATGAACTACCTCTTACCCGAGGAGTACTGCAAGACGATGCTGGTCCTGCAAGACAGGTGCCCGGTCTCATCTTACGAATCGATAGAGGAAATGTACCTCAACGACACCGGCGGACAACTTTTAGACTACTTCTCCGAGTTCTCGCGAGAGCCAATCGGTGCGGCGTCTCTGGCGCAGGTGCATCTAGCTACCATAAAGGAGACTGGCCAGCGCGTTGCGGTCAAGATGCAACACCCACACTTGGCTCAATGGGCCAACCTCGACATGAAGCTCACCGCCTATACCTTCTCCGCCCTGAAGTACTTCTTCCCCGAGTACGACCTCGAGTGGCTCTCGAGTGAGATGGAGGCCTCCCTCCCGCAAGAGCTGGACTTCAAGCTCGAGGGTCAAAACGCCCTCCGCACCAAGGAATACTTCTCCCACATCCCCTCTCTACCTCTCCTAATTCCCGACGTCCTCTGGGCCAAAGACCGCATTCTAGTAATGGAGAACATGTCCGGCGCCCGCCCCGACGACCTCGCCTACCTCGACGCCCACGGCATCGACCGCGACGAAGTCTCCGCCGCCCTAGCCCGCATCTTCAACGAAATGATCTTTGGCACCAACGCGCCGCTCCACTGCGATCCCCACGGCGGCAACCTCGCCGTGCGCCCCAGCACACGCCGCGGCGGACCAAACTTCGAAATCATCCTCTACGACCACGGCCTGTACCGCGACATCCCGCAGAGCCTGCGCCGCGCGTACGCCAAGCTGTGGCTCTCGATCCTGGACGCAGATGAGCCTGGTATGCGCCGCTGGTCGCGCGAGGTCGCCGGCATAAGCGATGATGATTTCAGACTGTTCGCGTCAGCGATCACGGGCCGTGATTACAGCGTTGTCGGCACGGGGGTTGCGGGGGCGGTGCGCACGCCCGAGGAGAAGCGGGAGATTGGGGATCAGTTGGCTGAGGGGATGTTGGCGCAGTTGGTGCAGATGTTGGGGAAGGTGCCACCGATTATTCTGCTGATTTTGAAGACGAATGATTTGACGAGGAGTCTGGATGAGGGGTTGCAGACCAGGCAGGGGCCAGTGAGGACGTTCCTTATCTTGGCGAGGTATTGTGCGAGGACGGTGTGGGAGGAGCAAGTGGAGCAGATTAGACAGGCGGGGAGTATGCTGAAGCCGAGGAACTTCGTTAGGCTTGTGGGAGCTTGGTTGGGATACCTTCGGGTTGAGATGAAGCTGGAGGTGTTTGAGAAGTGGTTGAGTATAAAGAGGGTGCTGGGTCTCTCGATGTGAGAAAACATCATATAAAACCGAGAAGTGGGAGATACGACGAGCCAGAAATAGAGGCATCTAGATAACTTGTAATATTAGCGTGCATTATAGAGCAAACTTAGAAGCGACTTAGTTGCAGGGTCAGCCAGTATATAGAATTGGAAACACATTATGTAAACCAGCCTGCCTCCAAAATGTTCATATCCACTATGCCAGTCTAATCCTCCGCCGTAACTCCATAACTCCATCATCTAAGTTCGTCCCAATGGCTTGCATACAGCACTGTCTGTCTCATTTTTGTAGACTTCCATACTTCTCCAGCTTTGCCACGCAGCGTGTGTGATACGACACAATCGTCTTTTTATAATCCCCCTCCAACTCTCCTTCTAATGCCTTCGCAGCTAGCTCACTGGCCGCGCGGAAATCGTCGTAAAAGTACAGTTGTTCGATTGCGTGGACGATGGTCTGGAACTGCTGTTTCGATGGGTTGTTCACCGGAAGGTCGAGAGTTTTGTAGAGCTAGAGAGCGTCAGTTATTGGAAGGAGAAAATACAAGGTATTAGAGACTGGAGTAATATCTCACCTCTCCATTGTCAACCGTCGGCTTCCATGACGCCTTTTGCGCCTCGTAATCAACTTGCGACTGGAAATCGCGGGGTACCTTCACCTCCGGTGCAGCGCCGGACTCGGAGTCTGAGGACCCGAGGTCCATAGCTAGAAAGCCGCCATCATCTCCGTCTTCCGCCATATCTTCAACTTGGCACGTTGAGTTCTTTGATTGCGAGCGTGGGCGTCGATCGGAGTGTTCAGAGTCGCATTGTTGGGAAAATAAGGTAAGAAAGCTTATCGTGCAGCGGGCACTAAGTGAACCCGCGTTGCGCGACCATCTTACCCCGCCATGGATTAAGGTCCCCGCACCCACTGTGACGCACCTGCGGCTCTGTTCTTGTTTGTACGTTGGGACATAAACACATACCAGTATGGACGAACAAATCAACCGTTTAATAGATAAATTACTAAGTATACACTTCCCGGTCATTTCGAAACCGAGACACAACTAATATACCGTGGCAGACAAGGCCTCGGACCTCCAACCGGGCTCCCGATACCTCGTAGCCATCTCTGGCATCCCCGGCTCTGGTAACAACCCCCATCCCCATCTCCCTCCTCATAACCCCAACTAACCACACCCACCCAGGCAAAACGACTCTAGCCCTCGCCATAACCGAACGCCTCAATGCCTCCCACTCCACCTCGAACCCCTCCGCCCCGCCCTTAGCCGTCTACGTCCCCATGGACGGCTTCCACCTCACCCGCGCCGAGCTAAGCGCCATGCCCAACGCTGCCGAGGCCCACGAACGCCGCGGCGCCCCCTGGACATTTAACCCCGAGAAACTACTTGAGTTTGTGCGGGCGATCAAGGATCCAAAGCGGGGGACGGTGTTTGGGCCGTCGTTTGACCATGCGCTTAAGGACCCGGTGGAGGGAGATGTGAGGGTTGATGAGACGGCGAAGGTGGTGGTGCTGGAGGGGCTGTATTTGAGTCTTAAGGCGGGGGTGTGGGCGGAGGTTGGAGGGGAGATGGATGAGCTGTGGTTTGTGGATGTTGATAAGGAGGTTGCGACGAAGAGGGTGGTGGAGAGGCATATTAGGAGTGGGGTTTGTGCGTCGAGAGAGGAGGCGGTTGAGAGGGCGACGGGGAGTGATGCCTTGAATGCGGATGAGATTATAGCGGAGAGGGGGGAAGTGGATGAGGTGATTACGAGCTTGGAGGATGCGGCGTGGGCGGGGGTTAACATTGAAGGTGCTGAATAGAGACCTGGGGCTCGATATTACACGGCGTTTCACTACTACTAGGGGATATTGTAGAGGAAGTATTATGATTTTTTTTATTCCAATCCAGGGTATCAGTTTCAAAGGAGCTACTTTCCCTCGGATTCGGCACTGCGGAGTAATCGCAGGACGTCAGAGACAAGATATAAGCTTCCTGCGATGACCAGCGGCCCGCCTTCCGAAGCATCAGCCGCCCAACGCAGTGCTCCTGCGACATCGCCGCCAGCGTCATACTGTTGTGATATTTCAACACCAGCACTGGAAATGCTACCAAGGATGTCCTTGGATGCCATGGGTTGAACCCACGGCATTCCATCAACGGGCCCAAACTCGGTCGTCACCACGCTATCGCCAGACTGCACAAGCGGCTTCAGAATATGATCAAGCTCTTTCCCTCCTGACGCGGCCAGGACCCATGTCACCCTGGACGACTTTGGGCGGAGTTTGCGATCTACGAACGCTCCAAGGGCTGCTGCTGATTGCGCATTATGTGCACCATCGAGTGTAGTCAGCTCCTGGCGCCCGGTAATAGCGCCAATTCCTACTTGCTGCAATCTCCCCGGCCATTGTAAGTTTCGTATGGCAGGCAGGATCTTGTCCAAGGGAGGACTGGGGTTCCCGGTTGCTATCTGAAACGCGTTGTATGCGCAGGCTAGATTATCCAGCTGATGTGGCTCGAAATTGTCTTCAGATATCTCTTTGGCGATTGCAGAATCCATTGCGCTCAGGGTTACCTCGGTACCAATGGCCCGGGCATGCTCTTCGACAACTTCCCGCACAGAAGGGGGATTGGTGCTGTCTAGCACACAAGGTACTCCTGGTCTCATGATGCCTGCTTTTTGCAGTGCGATTTCTTCGAGTGTGTTTCCCAGGAATGACTGGTGGTCGAGTCCCATCTTGGAGATGACAGTGACAGCCTTGTTCTCCATGATATTTGTCGCATCCAGTCTCCCGCCCAGTCCAACTTCTATGACGCCCATTTCGATCTTCTCTCGAGCAAAGATTTCGAATGCAGTGGCGGTCAGGAGCTCAAATTCAGAGGCACCAATCCCCTCATCGTTATTTCTGCTGTTGATCAGGCCCTCGGCCTCGAGGAATACTGACTCCTGGACCGCCTTGTCATTGATCGTGATGCAGTCCCACCTGTCGATGAGGTGTGGGGATGTGAAACGGCCGCTTCTGACGCCGCTTGCCTGAAGCATAGCGGAAAGGTAGGCGCATATTGTCCCCTTTCCATTGGTACCTGCGACATGAATTGCCTTCCAGGGCTGAGGTGTGTGTTGAACCAGGCGGGCAATGCGCCTTAGGCCAAGCTCGATCATCTTCCAGCTGTCGTGGCTCGCATTTCGAGTAAACGAAACCTATGAATTCACCTCCGAGTCATCGCCGTCGCCAAGATTTCCAGGTAGTTGTCGTCGTCGTTATCGCAGTTGTTGTTGTGGTGCTGCTTGCTATATTTCCGATGTGAGTCAAGTCTTTCTGGAGCACTGAGGTCGTATCAATCTCTAAGAATCGATGATGATGTTCCTGAAATATTTTAGCGCGAGTTCTTAGCGCCATTTAGGAACAAAGCCACAGGTACAACAGGGTTGTACTCGAGCATTGTTACCTCGTGGGGGCGCACGATGTGATTGGCTCATGAATTGTGTCACCCCGTCACGCTTAGCCTTCCCTCCGATCTCCAGACATACGCCCGCCCGCCTCCCTCAATAATCCGTCGCCCCAGACATTATCTCATCCACCCCATCTCAATTGACGCCGACGACCCCTACGCCTGTGAATATTATCTAAAATCTTTCTATATTCATCGCGATTTATATAACCACAATTCGCGACCGCGCTTCTTTCCTCAAAATCTAAATACTTGTCGACTCTACCCCAGAGTTTGACGCGCCACCATCTGACATGGGCCTGCCGTGAGTTGCCTTCGCGATTAGCCCCAATCAGCATGTTGTACGATTGCTAACATGGATTCGCCAACAGATTATTCATAACGCCTCCTGACAACGGGATATCGCCGCGGCCTGGCGACAAAGAAACTTCCAATGAACGAACTACCATCCGGAGAACTCGTACCGTTCGTCGCGGGCGCACTATCTCCAGCAGCGAGCGCCTACGGGAGCACTTTGTCCGAAATGTAGGGCGATTCGCTTTCCAGGACCCAGCGGGTATAGCTTCACATATGGAAGAAACCGCCGCCGCTGTTCTAGAAGATAGAACCACCAGGGCTACCATGGAGGAGCGCCGCAGGCGCGCGCAAATGCAAGGCGCACCTGTCGCGATTCCTTCCCCCTGGGCCGACCGTTCCACGCCTCCTCTACCTCCGTCAACATCAGGGAACCCTCCTCCTCGCGTCATGCCTCCGAATCCTTGGGGTTGGAACTCGCAACCTGACGGACCACTTCTTCCCCCCGCGCCAGAGTCTCCCCCGCCATTCGCAGCCCGGAGGAATGCGCCGCCAACTGGATATGATCGTCGAGTAGTTATCCAACGGTTATATAATGAGCGCGCACAAGCTCGCCGCGCAAGGATTGCTATGGCCGCGCAGAACCACCCGCGCTCGAGAGAGATGAGACTGTCCGTTGCTGAGCAAAATGCATTTTTGGCAGCACAGCAAGAGTTATTGGATTCGGAGGAACAATTGATGGGCTCGGATACTGACCCCTCGGGAATGATGCCTCCTTGGGCTGAAATGGTGTACCGGGTGAGTTTACTTATCTCTTTCGTATGACTCAGTTTTTCTAACGCGCCATCTAGCGGGAAGGAGGTGAACTAAGCGCAAGGGCCTTGCCGCCTTCAGAGAACAACTCTGTGGATAGGCGCCGACTCCGTGTACCACGGCTTGATGGCCTTGGTGATCGTGAGCGGAGCTTAAGCCCTGACGGAGATGGAGCATGGGACACTTTACTCACCACCATCAGTCCAGACCCACAACCACCAAGTGCAGGGTCGTCTTTCGCTTCCATGTCTGCCTCTGAAGCTGCCTCGGCGGTCCCAACCTCCACGTCTGCCGCTACATCAATAGCACCACCAATAGATGCAATAGATCCCACCAACGACGCCTCGTTTGAGAACGTTTGCGAGTTTGTCGAAGCTAATTCGCCGTCATCGGATCCGGACATGGAGGAGGCGGATATGCTCGAATTTTTTGATGCCCGTGAAGCGGGAGAGAGATTCTGGCGTGGTTACACGGATGTCGTGGCAGCACGGGCCGATCGGGTCGCTAGGCACACGAGTCAAGCTGATGGGGAGAGTATGGGGGGGATGCAACGCATTGTTCAGCGACTGGCTCGCAGAGAGGACATTCCAGATGAGTGGTGGGCAGAAGTTGGTCTTAGCCGGACCATCCCTCTCGAGCTGGTCCAGTCATGATAAAGCAGGAAAAGTTATACTTCTATTGGCATATGGGAAAAGGCGTATCAACAAAGGCGCATCGATAATATATGTTTCAGGGGCGGGTTCAGGCCACAGCAAGCGAGCGCCAGGGGAAATCGTGTTATTATGGAGGCGGAGATTTGATATCATCGCCCACAACGTATGTAATACACATGTAAAGTAACTTGCTTGGGGTGCAGAAGGCGCATATTTAGAGCGACCTCCCGTTATCATAATAGCTTAGTTACTTTCAAAAAAAAGGGCAAGCCGGAACTTGCCTTGGATGAGCGATAGCCCACATCTTACATCATGGCTTTTGATCAGATGGAGTTATCATAAATGGACACTCAATTTCAGTATGAAAACAACCTTTATATTAAACTGTAGCTTTCGCGAGTTTATGTATCTCCTAATATCCCAAGTCCTGAAATCATATCTCGGAGGTTTTTGTGGTTGTCTGTTGGCTCCACTTCGGCCTCCGGATTAACATGTATGGGTCACGACCACGATCAAAGGACCATCCCTTTTCGGTAGACGCAAGCCACATCCTCAGCCTTACCTAGTGAGACCCCTGCAACCAAGTATACTGGCCGTTTGCCAGCTCAATTTCGGAATCCAGCTCGTACAGAACGGCCAATGCGCCTGACTCCCTAACCGATCCTCCTATAGCCCGTCAAGCTCGAGGCTACAACCACCAGTCCACGAAACCCCCAAGACGAGTGCCCGATAGCGCTGTGCGTGCTTCCTCAAGACGAGCTCGCCCCCCCGATCCTGTCGATACAGCTGCGACCCTTGCCTATAAGCCGGGCCCCTCCTCCGAACTGCCATAGGTGAAACGCAAAGACGAGTTTCGTGGATCGAAGACCGAGGCCGGGCAGATGATGTGATGAGACGTTCTCCAGCACGGCTTGCTTCGTTTCTCTTCATCGGCATACAATAGCGTTGCTGCTACCGCGGGACGCATGGTCATGGTTTCCCATGCGCCTTCGTCAGGAGAGCGGCAGGCGAACGGCAGAGCTGGGGCACAGGGACGCGGAAATGGAAGAGTAGAGAGGGCACATGGGACACCGAGGAAGGAGGCGGCGGTGAAGGAGAAGGCAGTGCAGGATCCCGGGTTGAAAGACTACGTGAGTTCCGGCGGTCTCAAAGCAAGAATACACTTGGGCATTGTCTGACTTATGGTGCTTTCAGCGTTTAGGAGAGTGTCTCGGAAAGGGCGCGTTTGGGTCGGTGTATAAAGCATTCAACTGGGGAACTGGGGAGGCAGTTGCCGTGAAGCAGATACGGATTGCGGATTTGCCCAGGAGTGAATTACGCAACATCGAGGTATGCCAAGAACTTACAATACCTCAAACTAAGCTGACATTGGCAGGCCGAAATCGATCTATTGAAGAACCTGAATGTAAGTCTTTGTCCACAGCGGCTTTCGTCCCCGTGGGCGGCAAGGGCCGTGCCGGTACTAACTGTCTCAGCATGATAATATTGTCAAGTACCTGGGTTTTGTGAAGTCGCCCGAGTGCTTAAACATCATTCTCGAGTAAGTATAGCTGCCCGATTTTTCACAGAGCTCTTTCTAAATATGACAGATATTGTGAGAACGGCTCTCTGCATTCGATATGCAAGAACTTCGGAAAGTTTCCCGAGAACCTGGTTGGTGTATATATGGCACAGATATTGCAAGGTCTCCTTTACCTGCATGATCAAGGTGTTATTCACAGAGATATCAAAGGCGCCAATATTTTGACCACCAAAGATGGGAAGGTAAAGCTTGCCGACTTCGGTGTATCCACGAGTACACTGGCAGCAACAGGAGATAAAGAAGCTCAAGTTGTAGGCACGCCTTACTGGATGGCACCTGAAGTTATCCAGCTTTCAGGAGCAACTACTGCTTCTGATATATGGAGCTTGGGTTGTACTGTTATAGAGCTTCTGGAGGGAAAGCCGCCATATCATAAACTGGCACCAATGCCTGCATTGTTCGCCATTGTCAACGATGACCATCCTCCGCTTCCAGAGGGTGTCTCTCCTGTAAGCTCCCTTACCTCTGACTTTTAGTTAAAGTTTCTCATGGCGACTATAGGCGGCTCGCGATTTCTTAATGCAGTGCTTTCAAAAGGATCCCAATCTTCGGGTTTCAGCACGCAAGCTCCTGAAACATGCGTGGATTGTGGGATCTCGACGGAGTGATGCTCCGATTCCTAAACCTCCAGCAAACTTCAACGAAGCCGTCGAGGAGGTTAAGCAATGGAACGAGGCTCTGCGGTCTCCGAACAATGGCTCGTTAAAGACGTCAACAAGGTCGAGTGTTGCAAGCCCGCTTCCTCAAAGACGTGATGCCCCTTTACGAAATGTGCATAACGAGCAACAGTCGTCTGCGTTGGGTGCACCTGCCAAAGGCCCTTTGGTTTTAGCAAAGCCCCGAATTTACGCAGAGGCTTTTCGATCACCTGAGGCAATCGGTAAGTTGCTTTATTTACTACTTCGCCTACCCCAACTAATAATATTTTGGTAGGTGACGATAACTGGGACGACGATTTTACAACATCAATTTCGCCAAGCTCTCTTCACCTCCCACACCTCAAGCCACACGACAATTTCGGTGGATTGTTTTCCTCAGACAAGTTAAAATTGCTTGCCTCTGCTGATATGGGCTTTGATTCCGGAAGTGATAACTGGGATGAAAACTTCGAAGGCGATTTAATTACCATCAAGGGACCTCGACGCTTCGCTGAGCCTGACTATCAAGAACTCGAGACCATCCGCCCTTACCCTATCAAACCAAAAGCCAATCAAGATCTGAAGCCTCCTGCTCCTACAAACTTAATTCGCAAGCGTTCCATGACGCTTCCTCAACGGCCGAAGACAGCTAACAAAAACCAACCTACTTCTAAATTTGCTCTACCAGCGCGACCGGCAGCGTTGTTCCGGGAACAGACAATTGAAGACTATTCCGATCTTTATTTTGAGAACGAAAGCGTGTTTGATAGGAGGATGAGTTCGTCAAAGGTAATGTTTATAATCCAACGCGCCTACCAGCTAAGCATCACTAACGGTTGATCAGGACGATTTGCTTTCTCCAAAGCTTTTCCACCCATCTGACCTGACGAGCGCGCCGAAGTCCGGTTCGCCTGTCATCGGTGGAAGTGTCAGGAGACACATTACGCCACGTCAAGATGTGGATGAACAGTCGATCAGACGCGCTAACTCTTCCGTTGAAATCCAGCGTTATGCTGAAGATGAAGAGGATGAAGATTTCTCTGCTTTGTTCGCAAACGGCCCTGCCGTCTCCGAGAGAGATGTATCAGATCTTGGCTCTGAGGATGGCGCGCTCATGCTTCACTCGAAGCTGTCCAATAACTCATGGCTTGGAGATGAAGACGACGAAGATGATCCATTCGCATCCTTGGAACAAGGCTTCGATGAGATGGATCTACAAGCTAACATTGCTCGCGATAAGCATGCGCGTCTTTCTACCTTGGTAGAGGGCCTGATTAGCTCACTGAAGACAACTACCGGTGAAGAAATCTTGACTGACAAGTCAGAAGAGCTGCTCGATGTTCTATACGAATCTCCTGAATCAAAGGCCATGATCATCAGCGCCCATGGAATGCTTCCAATTCTTGAGATCTTGGAACCTTGCACTGTCAAGACTCGGGAAAGCTTGATTCTCTGCTTGCTGAAGGTTGTCAATGCCATCATACTCGGCACCGTTGACATCCAAGAGAACCTCTGCTTCGTCGGAGGCATCCCAATCATCACCAAATTTGCCGCCAGACAATATTCGAACGAAATCAGACTCGAGGCTGCAGCTTTCGTCCGTCAGATGTATCAAACATCCACCTTGACACTGCAAATGTTCGTCAGTGCTGGTGGTCTCAATGTTCTGGTTGAGTTCCTGGATGAAGACTATGACGAAGCTCGAGACCTTGTCCTCATTGGCGTCAATGGCATTTGGAACGTGTTTGAACTACAGGTAATGAATACGACCCTTCCGTTTTGTAATAATATATGCTAATGAGACAAAGGGGCCGACTCCAAAGAACGACTTCTGTCGCATTTTCTCCAGGAGCAAGATCCTTTATCCTCTCTCTTTGGTCCTTAACAGGGTCTTGGATGAGGAGGGAGAAATCCCCGAGCTCATCGAGGGCCGTATCGTGAACATCTTCTACCTATTCTCCCAAGCTGAGAACTATGTCAAGGAGGTCGTCGCAAACCGCATAATGCTGAAAGGTAAATACTATATCTCCTATCCAATGCCAGTAACTAACTTTTCAAAGGTGTCTTGAAAGATCTCCGCCGCATGTCCCCCGTGCATCAGATCACTATGCTCAAGTTCATTAAAAACTTGTCCATGTTGTCAACGACACTGGATGCATTGCATTCTTCCAATGCCATCGAGCTCCTCATTGATCTTCTGGGCTCCAGCAGAAGGAAGAACCAAGTTCATTTCCGAGAGATCTGCAATCAAGTCCTCAACACAATGTATAACTTGTGTAGGTTGAGCAAAGTTCGACAGGAAGATGCAGCAGTGAATGGGATTATACCCCTGCTGAAGA
The DNA here is from genome assembly GCA_000750815.1 of Pseudogymnoascus sp. VKM F-4516 (FW-969). NCBI lineage: Eukaryota > Fungi > Ascomycota > Leotiomycetes > Thelebolales > Thelebolaceae > Pseudogymnoascus > Pseudogymnoascus sp. VKM F-4516 (FW-969). The sequence continues at coordinate 27,663 of JPJZ01000885.1, read as the reverse complement.
AAATTATGGAGGGCGACAGACCTCCAAAGGAGTTTGCGCTCCCAATCTTGTGTGACATGGCTCACTCTGGAAAGGTTGGACGAAAGTACCTCTGGCAAAACCAGGGCCTTCAGTTCTACATCTCTTTGTTGGCAGACCAGTATTGGCAAGTCACGGCGTTGGATGCCATCTTTATATGGTAAGCACAAAGGATTATATTCGCGACATTGTGCTAATGATATGTAGGCTCCAAGAAGAGACGGCTAGAGTCGAAAAATGCCTTCTCGATGGTCACTTCACAGAAGCAATCGTGAAGTGTTTCAATACTCCCAAGGCAAACAACTTCGACTACAACCTACTCGAACCACTTCAAAAACTGCTCCGACTGTCACCACCAGTTGCCGCGTCACTTGCCCGCTTTGATATGTACTCTGGTATCCTTCAGAAGCTCAACCACAAGAAGGCAGTTATCCGCCTTAACTTGCTAAGGATTGCACGCAGTATCTGTGAGCCAAGTGAAGAGTGTGAGCAGGATATTAGATCTCACCATCTCTTCGAAGCCATCGAGAGATTGGCAGATCACGACGGCGCTGTGTTAGTGAGAAACATGGCAAGCGAACTTGTTAGGTCTACATTTGAAACCACAGGTCTCCACGAACAAGACGTTCACAGCAGTGCCAGCAAGAGCCGCAGAAATGTGAGGAGGCAGAGCTCATTCCCTACATCGAGCCAGAAACTGGCGAGCCCCACTACTCCCACGCATGGTGGCCGTGCCAATATCAGCTTTGGGACGCTGATGGATTCGTTCAATTCACCAAGACGCCCTGGTCCGAGTGCGGAAGGTCGCTCTCGCCCAACCAGCAGGGATGGCTCACAGATGTTGAGCAAAATGGGAAGTTCGGAGTCTGTAGCCGGAACCCCAGTGATCAAGAGTCGTCTTCCAAGAACATCGGCTGCATTGAGAACTTCTAGGGCTTCGCTGGCTGGACCCATTCCAAGGGATCCAAGGGTCGAGCCAACGTTTAGCCCCAGAAAGAGAGGAGACAGCGGTGGAAGTATGACGAGCAGCAGTAGTGGAGGGAGGGTCAGGAGTGACCCGAAACAACCAAGTGCCAGTATGAGCCATTTGGTGTCAAAGAGAAGGCCAAGGGCCCCAAGCGGCGACATCAAGTGGTCCTAAACTGGGAAATGCGACGACGGCCTCGGCAGCACAGCCTAGTGGCCGGTTATCAGTTCAAACCAAAAGCAGGAATTCAGAATATGGGGGCGGATGAAACTCCCATGAGTCTGGTGGGTATAATTGTTTTACGCCGTGTTCACCAGCGGCGTTTGTATTATGGGGTACGCTTTTTGCTGCATAGATAGCGGAGGGGCCGGGGATGGATGACCTCAGTGTTATGGATCACAGACTTATGGATCACAGAAACTCGTTATGCCGGTGTCTGTTCAAGGAAAAGACGCAATGAGATTATAGGAACTAGCTAAGCAAGCCTATAATAAATGACTATTTGAATTCAATCTCCTGATATGGCAAGGACAAGTAAATTTTAGTAAATTCCAGCGCCCATTCTGTATCGGGGATGAGTCGAAGGGCTACAAACAGAGGACGGGCTGAAGATAATAGATTATTCCGTAAGGACCTATCTCAAAAGACGAGGTCTAAAAGGTAAGATGTTTGTCTTCACACGACATTCAATTGCAGATCAACCATAGCATTACATCCAACTTAGCATTGCTGAGTATCGAGCCGTACACCCTGAGATGCGGTGGCTTTTGCTCTTTCGAAAAGTTGATAACGAAAACAACATTTTTATAGCTCGCGGCTGCAGTCTCGTTAAAACCAACGTTAGGGACGGATCGATGTGGTTGAATCTAGCGAGAGATTCTACGTATTGCAGTTATATTATATGAGGTAGGTCTAATATGTAATATTTAAGACAGCAAGTCCGCCAAAGGAAACCCTATGGGAGCGTACCGGCCCGCTGCCGGTTTAGCTAAGTATAAGAATGGCGGGCCCACTCGCCCGCATTCTCTCTGCTCTCCTTTCTTCCAGCTTGGGAGCACCTAGTCCCAACACCGCCGATTCATGTACTCGTTCTCGTTAAATTAGGAATAATGCAATAAAGACGCTTGGAATCAGCCATGCATATCCAGCCGCCATTCTCGTGGCCGATCCCGTGAACACCGACGTCGGTGTAGCTGTTGCTTGCGGGTTCGTAGCTGTCTCAGTGTCTGGGCCAGACACTATTTCGGAAATTGTATTACTGGTGCTGCTGCTGGTGGACCAAATGCCAACAGAACTTGTAACAGTACCGCTTACGCCGGTGGTCAAAATTGTGTCAGTAGACACTGGGTCCCCGCTAATAAAGTGGATGATTAAGAGAACTCCAACTGGTGGAGCAGTTGGAGTAGGCGTAGCTGTAGTTTTCACCGGAACTGGTGTCGTTGTTTCAACAAGAGGTCCTGTAATGGTGGGGACTGCATACGGAGGGTCGAAAAGGCCGAAGCGGCCGCAGGCGTTACACGGGTACGCCCATGAGACGACCTGTTTTGGAGCGGCGAGGATAGGGTCACACCGAGAATCGACCATGCTAGCAATTGCTGTTGGTTCGGCCGTTTGAGGGCAGTCTGTGCCCAAATCGCTGAGGGTAAGCTGGCGTGTGACTGTCCCGTCGATAATGGTAGAGACCTCCTCTAGGTCTAGAGGAAGTATCCATTTTGAGGTGGAAGGCCCTGCGAGACCGAGGGAGTTGGTTCCTATAGCCGTAGGGATGAGCATATACACCGACGGTGATGTGCTGTTTGCCCTGTCGTTAGCGGATACCTTTGCGGAGAGAGAAAGGACAGGAAAGCATTACAAAGTATAAGCCAAAGCTGTATCGATATACGTAGAGGGGTACGTGTATGGTCTGCTTGTCGGCCAGAAATATAGATTGACGGTTCCGACAGAGCTATGAAGACATTGTTAGAAGCATTACTATCAAAATGTTCTCGTAATCGGACAAAAACCTACATGCTGCATGTTGACGGACATGGATCATCCGTGGTAGAGATAACAGTTTGAGTGGTATACGTCGTTATAGTAGCTGGCACGGTAGCTGTCATTGTTTGGGTATCTGTATCGGTCGTTGGATTCGTTTGTCTGGTTGAGACGGTATAATGAAGAGTAGTTGTTGTGGACTCGGTGATGGACGTCAAAACTGTACTGGTTTCGGTCGTACTAACTACAACATCGAGATAATGTGTAACATTAACATAGTGAGTTACTGGTACAATCATCGATGAGATGATGGTCGTAGTATCAATAACGGTAACATTGCCAGTGCACGTGGGATCATAAATAGTTGATTCGTTATGACAAGACGAGTGAGGGCGATGATGACTTTCTGGTATTGTTAAGTCAAAGGGATGCTCAATTTAAGTTGGGGCACATACCGTAACGGGACGACCCTTTGACACCCAGGATAAACAATCCGAGAAGGCCCCATGTGCGCAAAGGCGACAACATAGCTACAGCTCTTAACTAACAAGTGGAGCTGGACGAGAGAGATGAAATGAGTGTTGGAGCTAATAATTTGCGTAACAGATAAATACAGCGAGAATATAGGCAGTCAGTCCACTTGTCATTTTCTATGTCTTATGGATATTGCGGTATAGAAATGGCAAGCCGGTAGCAACCAGCGTCCAATTCCAGGTTCTTCAACCCCTGTTAGAATGTAGTCATATCTTGCATATAAAATATGGCATATAGACTGGTCCCTGCAGCTAGTTAAGGATAAAGACCTGCTAGCTTTAGGCTGTGCACGGTTTACTCTCTCACATAACTGGCCACTGAAAATAGTACGACAGGGGTAAGCTACTTGGTGACGTTTCTCGCTGTGAACTTGAACTGCCGATACTCCAATGCATACCCCGAATGCCACCCTACATCTGGAGGTTTACTGGTAGACGTATAAAACTATTAACATTGTTGAATCTTCTTGGTTATACATACGTCATGATTTACCGATTTTCTTCTGGGCTCGCGACAGGATATCGCTGATTTATCCCACCTATTCTGGGGAAGCTCTCACAACTTCGAGTCCATTGTTTCATCAGTCTTATTCTACAACATTAACGGGCGCTGCACCGATCGTACGCATTGTTCATCTCATAGCAAATTTTTGGCTTCAAGCTAATACCTATTGCTAATCGGAAATCCCAATTTCTAATCCGAGCAAATGTCAATTTAATGTCCATTATTACATGTCGTGTTTTTATCCAAAATGCATTCCACCTTGGTTATATGGGCCTTCGCAGTTCACATCGCAAACTCTTTGTCGGATGGCAATACTCCTGAGGCCGTTGTAATTCCTGCGAGTCAATACTTGTAACTACCTAGTTTCTTTAATTGGTCGTTTATTATCTGCTGACCTAGTGTGTAGTGAAGGCAACGACGGACCATGGAGCACCTTCGACCTCCGAGTTGGCACACCGGAACAAAACGTCAGAGTACTCGTCTCAACGGCTTCCCCAGAGTCAATGGTTGTCTTATCAGAGTACGGTTGCTCTACGACTGTATTTTCTACAATGCCTCCAGACTGTGCAGTCTCGAGAGGTAATTTATTCAACGTTAATAAATCATCGAGTTGGATTGATATGGGCACTTACGGGATAAACCAAAATGGAGTTGGCCTCGAAGCAAATCTTGGATACAATCAGAGAGCACAGTTTGGTTTAGAACTTATGGGGATAGGTCTTATAGGGCCTAGTCTTAGTAACCAGACTGTCGCTGGCATTGCGACACCGAAACCTTTCTATCTGTATGTCCATTTTGCCTCGCCCCCAACTCTGTAGACTGATTCTGATTCGAGGACAATCATAGCGGGATATTAGGACTTAATAACCAGCCAGTGAATTTTACTTCATTGGGCAATTACTCCTCGCCTTCACTTCTCACAACACTCAAGGAGGAGAACAAAATCCCAAGCTTGAGCTGGAGTTACACGGCCGGTGCTAATTATCGTTAGTTCACGAATAGCAGTTTATTATAGATCAATACTAATTTTGGTTAATGAAACAGGTCTAAAGCAAGTCTATGGCCAATTAATATTTTCGGGGTATGACACGTCGCGATTTAAGGAGAACTCAGTTTCTTTCACTATGGCAGACGATATAACCCGAGACTTGGTGGTTGTTCTCCAGTCTATCAGCTATAGCGGATCAAGTTCCGCAACTCTACTTTCTGACGCCATCGACATCGTTATAGACTCAACTGACTCAAATATTTGGCTTCCAGGGGATGCATGCGACGCTTTTGAGAAGGCTTTTGACCTGACTTTCGACGGAAAGTCTGGGTTATATCTGGTGAATGAAACACATCATAACACCCTATTAAACTCCAACGCGGAGGTGTCCTTTAGGCTGTCTGATGTAAAGTCTGGAGGCGATACGGTGGTAATAATTCTCCCTTATGCAGCATTTGATCTCACGGCAGAGCCTCCTTTGGTCGACAATAGCAGTCACTATTTCCCCCTAAAACGCGCAAACAGCTCAACACAATACACACTTGGGCGCACATTTTTGCAAGAAGCGTGCGTATGATTTAAAGCACATTTTTATTACTAGGACCAAAACTGACTCTTTATAGTTATCTCTCTGCCAACTACGAGAGCAAAGAGTTTAATGTCTCGGCATGTGTGTGGAACGAAGGTGCCGAGGAAAACATCGTCACTCTTACATCTAAAGATTCTAATTCCAGCCCAAGTGGAGGCCAGTCTCCTCCAGGAAATACTAGGGGCAAACAGTTAAGTGGTGGAGCCATAGCTGGAATTGTGGTTGCTTGCGTAGCAGTCCTCATCGTCCTTGTGGTAGCTGTCACTGTCGTTATTCTCCGCAAAAGAAGGAAGTGGATGAAGGCAGGTTTTGCTGTCCCAAGCACCAAACCAGAGGTCGACGAATCCTTTCTCAAAGGCCCGGTTTTAAATTCTACGCCTCGATCGATGGCAGAAAACTCCGCGCCTCTCTCCGCAGCTGATATCTCCGCATCTAGATCAACAGCAGAGTTTTCAAGGTCGGCAGTAGGCTCCTTGTTAATGCCTACCACAATCGGCGAGACTTCTGATGGTACATCTACTCCGGAGTTGGACGGTTGTGATACGCATATCAAACCAAATACGGAACTGGACGGTAAGGAGGTCCAGATCGATAAACCAATAAATCTAGATGCGAATAATCCGAATGTCTACGAACTACAAGGGAGCGAAGTAGCTTGCGATAATATTAGAGGGGAAGACTCGGACAAGTCATCATTCACGCAAGGAACCTTACCTTCCCGTAGAGAAGGCGATAACGACCCTCACCCTTCACCATTAGTATCTCCCACGAGCACTATCTGGAGACGAGAAAAGAGGGCAGATTCCAGTCATGTAGTATCGCCTACTACGCCGACCCACAATATATCACGGCCATTTTAATGTGTATAGAGTAGTGATATTGATGTTTATTATAGACGACAATGCTAGATTTGTGGTTACGGCCTATTCAGGGGTACTGGCAGCAGGAAATATTGCTAGGGCGAGATCATAGAGTTTCGGATTGTGTTCTAGCTTTGTCACAGCGTCTGTGTTTTGTACATTTGTAACAATAATTCATCGATGAATCAAAGAGCTATAAACAGAGGACCGACTCTATTATTTTGTTGCCCTGTGATGGTAATAAATTATGTCGTCGAATGGACCTATCTCAAAGCACGAGATCCAAAAGATGCGATAGCGTGTCTTCACCGAACATACAGCTTCAAGGTATAGCGATTGAGCAATTACAGCGCTACGGCTTGTTTTACTGGGTATGAAATAAGAATTTGCCAATTTTAACTGCAGCTCTGAAAACTACATAGAGAATTCCTATTTATTGTCTTTGGAGGTTCCTCCTCGCGGTAAGAGACAATGTGCCCAAGAGAACAAAGAACCAAAAGCCGTCTGCCCACAATTGAAACCAACACAAACGTAAAGCTATTGTGAGAGCCAAGTGCTACTTTCACGTGTACTCAAGATATCGTTTCCTTCCTTGAAATAGATGGTCCACTAGCTCCCTCACTGAAACTCCATAGTAGCGTCACCCTGAGTATATAAAGGTTGAACTATATGAAGTCGACGATTGATGGCCCCCATTTAGCATGTGAATTTGATATCGCATTGTCTCTAACAATCACATCCACGTCAGCGCTTAGCTCTAGAGTATTCAATTGCGGCAGGGAGGTTAATACTTACACACCAATAATCGCAATTGCCAGAGCAGCACTTTATTAGATTTATATGTCAGCTAGTCCAAAAAATACCAAGTATCTCTGCTATGCCAGTAGGACTTACTCCGTTAGCTCTACAACTTGCAGGGAGGCAATCTCTCGCTGTGAGGGAAGCAGGCTCCGGCTCAGCGTTGGGTGCTGCTATGGCTAAGCCAACGAACAATGCCAAGACAAAGTGGAATGTGCGCATGTTGTATGATGGAGCTTGGAAATATTGAATGAAGTTCTGCCTTTGTGTTATAGAATGAGTGCTGATTTATCTAGTCCCATCAGCGAAAGGCCTGTTCTTTATAGATCGCTGTGTCGAAGAAGCAAGGCTGATTTGAGAAAGCCTCCTCCTGGTCGCGTGCATTGCCATGACATTCTTAAAGACATTGTCTAGCTGGTTATCCAACCATTTGCTTAGATTTTGCATCAGGATACCTATCCCTCTTAGTCTTGAGTCATGAGCCGGCCGAAAACATAAATTCTCGAGTCAAATGTAGATCAGTTTATTCATGCCGTATTCATCTATTGGGTAATGCTTCCTTCAATGTGATACCTGGGATCTGCAGTCTGTCTACTGCAGCTGTCAAAGCTGAAATGGTCGATGTAGAGTGGCTGAAACTTTCAAAGCCGTGGTATCACTGCAGTTACGCCAAGCTAGCCACATTGCACCGCTTCTTTTTTATGTCTCATATGAGCTCAGCTAAGACGGAATTTCTAGTCAGTACACTATTTACACCGGTTCTGCAAAGATAGGCGCTGTTGTTTATCTTTAGATAAACAATCAGTTTTCAGGTATTCCGAGTCTGGAGCGGGCGGGGCGGGCCAAGTGTTCCACAATGGCAGCAGGTGCGAAAATGTTTGAAAGGAGGAGCGACGGTGGGCAGTCAGAGTTTCGGGGAGAGACATAGTCTGAGGAGTGACAGAGTCTGGGGGTGTGACAGGTTCTGGGGAATGACAGAGTCTGGGGGAGAGACAGGGTCGGGGGGACGGAGTACCCCAGGGTCTGTCCTATAAAATTTATAGATATCGAAAGCAGTGGCGAGCACAAAACCCGAAGCTGGAACTCCGTATTCTATATTGTCATATTATGCAAGATTATAGTGCCGGAGCAGCTGTTTTCGGCCGCCGCCGGCTTCTGCTATATGGAGATAGAAATATAACATAGTCAGGTATAGTCTGTATCGTACTTGTAAAACAAATACCGAGAAAACCACCGAAATGGTATTCTATCATTTGTCAGGTTTTGCCACTTTCTCCCATCCCTCTTCCATAGCTCACCCCCTTGTCAACAAACCCCACTTTCTGTGCAATCTAGTGGCTAAGGAGCCTCTATCAACGCCTGTTTAACACAGATGCAGCTTGACGCAGTCTCTTTGAGCTGCGATCATAAGCACCACAAAGCTCTGTGCCTCAGAGCTACCAGAAAGCAACGGCTGTCGATCTCGATGGTCACGCGGATAGACGACAGGTGAAAGCACTCCTGTTCGTTGGTCAAGCCGCTCCGCGATTGACAAATACTTCTGGTTTGCCCAGTCTATATACTCGTGACTGAAAATCTGCGGCTCCAATACCCTCATCCGGAATGCAACTGCAGCTAGAGCTGCAGTTCCAGCGCCCTCGCGAAACCAAGTTTCATCGTCGATGTAGTTGCGTAGAAGCCCCTCATTGTCAGCATCTATGCACATAACCGCATCGAGGATTTCCTTGACATATCCAACTAGCATTCTCCTGTCGGCTGTGAACAAATGGCTGGCAGGTTCCCACTGTTGAATTGTTGCAATAACACGGGCTATTCCAGCAGCAGCCCATCCATTGCTCGTACTCCAAAACCCGTGGTCGGCGTTCTTGGGACCAACGATGTGCATCCAAAGCTCACCACAGCTATCTTGCGCTACTGCAAGAACGTCTCTATAGAGGCGAATTTGTTCACTAGTTTCGCTCATTAGACGAGTGTCGTTGTTAGCAACAGCCATGTAGGCAAGAAACGGAGGCACCATGTATACGAAATCGGCCCAGAGCTCAGCATAGTTCAGGCGGTGGCTAATGGCGCCATTAGGCCATCGAGGAGCATTTTGGACGAGAAACTTCAGTTGCCTATCTGCTGCTTGGCGGTATTCCGGTTGCGTTTGGCCGATTAATACGGCAGGAATGCCCAGTGCAGGAGGATCACCAGCGGTAGCGAAACTCTCTTGCAGTGCAGAGCCGTTTAACCAAATGTGATCTTTGACGTAACGTAAAGCTCGAACAGTTTCGACTTCCGTTATAGGTATCTGAGAGGCTGGGAACGGAGTTTTGCCGAAGACAGTGAGCTCGGGGTTGAGCAGCTCCAGCGAAGCTTCTACAGCCGTTCCAAATTCCCAGCTTGCACTTGCTAGCCGTTCGGCGTAGTCAAGAGCTTTCAACGCGCCGCCATCACTAACTATGGTTACTTTGGCAGGTATGTATTCACTAAACCTCGGGAATGGCCATGTCAGCTCGAAATATTGAGACAGGATAGATGCCGAAGCTAATACCGCAACTGCAGATATGATAATGTAGCTGTGACTCATCATGGTTGAGTAACGACAGCGGTGTTACTGAGATAATATTCAAGCATCAACGGGTACCATCAAAGCTTTGAGTTTGTTTTATATAGCACGTGGCCTCAGATCTGGCAATTGTATCCATGTACCTGCTTCATTAGCCCAGACTTCAACATATTAGGCCCAAACGATAGCTTGCATAAAAGCAGCGAGGGAGGCCTGTGCGCGCGCACCTCAAATTAGATAGACATCAAACCGGGTGGCGTTAACCACTACAATCCCCATTGTCAGAATTAATCCGCATTTGGAGGCTTGATAGTCGGCTCTATTGTTTTTATAACAAACATATTCTAAACTCTCCCCTGCTAACCTTACAATAACTTCTTCTCATTTGATTTCGTGCGCCAGTAACAGAGGGCATCAATCCACACTTGTGGCGTTGTGACGTTGTTAGCTAAAGACGCTTGCTCGTCCATAGCATGTGGATATCTGCGCATATAGTATATCTTTTGATAATGCCACCAAACTCGCCACCCAAGCAGAACGATAAGCGTCAAAGGAACGCTGACGACCCAATATATCCATAAATCAGTAGCCACCACCTGTCCTCCACTATTTTCAGCGGATTCCGACGAATTGTTATTCGATGAAGCCTGCCAATTGAACATTGTCATGCTAAATAGTGTCTTTATTGTAAAATTGTCAGATTAGGTTACTCATATAGCCTAGATATACTTACCGCCACAAACGTCGGAGGCAAGAATACTACCGTCACAAAAGCGAGGGTCTTCATCGCCGAACTATCAAGGCCAGTTGTAGCCGCCATCCTAAAATTAAGGCTGCTGTCGGCCTGTGCAACGAAGTTGTATAGCTGTTAGAATTATGTTTAGGTTAGCAGTGTTCCACTTTAACAAGAACGCGCAACTGTATAAGCATACCACACTGAGCTGCAGATCCAACCTTTCCTTTGTCGATACAGCATGGTCTGAAATTGACGCAGTGGCACACTCTAAGGTGTCCATTGACGCCTTGAGCTCTCTCTCAGAGCGCGTGAGTCTCGGAACGTGAAGCTCTTGGACCTGACTATATACACTATAAAGAAACTTGCAATACCGATGGTCCCATTTCAGGATAGTAATGAAATTAATTGTATCCGTCATTGTAGTGCTGAGTAGGGTTGTGGTTTCAGTCCGGGCCTCCTCATTTCCCAACAACTCCTTTACTTCAGCGAGACCAAATGAGTTCCTACTACCAGTGAGACGTCCGGATTGGGTGACACCAAGGCGATACTCAATACTTCGTGTATTATGCGACAATTCGTAAGACTTGAATTCGTTAGCTCTAAAAAGATGTTCCTCTAACAAGATGACAGGCAGCAGCAGCGGATGAGTCCAGAGCGAGACAGCCGACTTGATCAAATTCTGGATTCTTTCGGCGTGTGGAATCATGTCCTTCCCAGTGACATGGTTGGTTCTGGTAAGAACGCCCCAGCCGTGAAGAAAAGCGACTGTGATACCTGTTTCAAATGAATGAGATAGAGCGAGACCATAGTTTCCAAGCTGATACATCTGTGGGACCTTGAGCATAATTGCTAAAGATCAGTGTTAACTACAACCCTAAAAGATGTAATATATTTCTATTCTTACCAACAGACTCAACAGAATTTGTTGCAGAGTGCTTGAACTGGCAAGAATGTTGCCCTATATTTTGGTTAAGTAGGGGAAGGGTTCCAGTCGGTAGTCCAAAGGCTTTTTCAAGCGCCAAGAACGACTTGTCACTCATTGCAAATCCAAGGGGTCGCCAACCAAGTCTCTCACAGATCAGTAGTCGAATACCGCCATTTGACTTTCCGAACTGGGCATGATTAGGCTGCATGAATTTGCGTCTCTGGTACAGCCAGTCATCAACCTCGGGATCCGTTAGGAAACCTTGGCGATAGCAATCATCTGTAGCAATTTCTAATTACAATAATCAGAAACATTCATCTGCATAGTGATATTGTATCAGAGCGTTAAAGTGTAACCTTACGAGAACTGGGGTAGCTCCAGGCTTCAGTATACGCGAGCAGCTGACCACGAGGCTCCCACAAACTCTCATCCAGGACTTTCCGTCGTTGTGGCCCAAACATTATCACCGCCAAGCGCCTGGGTATACTTGAATAAATGTAAAGGGTGGATAGAGCGCTTGGTTACTGTTGTTTAAAGGGATAATGTTGACATAACGATGTTTCACGCCTTACACCGCTCATTTTGTCACGTGTGCGGCTGATATTTAATTGCCTCACATGCGATTTCACCTTGTTGTGGTGCAGTATAGTTCTCTCTATAGATACAGGGATGTTATCTCTAACTGCGAGGCTCATAGGCTTACTTAAAACAGCGCTTGAATGCTGAGTAGTAGGCTCGTAGATCCACGTTGCCCGATTAGGCGGGCGCCAAACCAAGGGGTTGAACACCATGATCTACGTTGTAAAATTATAGTTTAAAATAATAATAAAATATGTTTTTAGATATCTAAAATACTCGAGTATAGTCAAGCCATCGAATCTTTATTCGTTGCCTACAAATAATTATCTTCCTTTAGATCCACCCTTTAAGCTTCTTCATAGACCCTTCCTGGTCAAGAGCCTTGTGCATATCAAAGCTCTGCCACAACAGGTGCGGCTCATGCAGCCAACCTCTCTTCGTGCATTCAAACTCCGCCTTGGCAACATAATCCTCCAGCATAGCCCTGTACTCTGGATGAGAACACTTCTCAATAATGACCCTCGATCTCTCCTTAGGGCTCAGTCCACGCACATCAGCGAGGCCCTGCTCCGTCACCACGACGTCCAGATCGTGTTCCGTTTGGTCTACATGCGTGGCCATAGGCACGATGCATGAAACTCCGTGGGGGTCGATCTTGGAGGGACGGGTCGATGGAGTGTGCATGATGGAGTATTTGCTGTTGCGCAAGAAATCGGCAGATCCGCCAATTCCATTGAGCATTCTCGAGCCCATGACATTGGTCGAGTTGGCGTGGGCGTAGATGTCGACTTCCACCGGGGTGTTCATACCGATGACACCTAGACGGCGAATAATCTCGGGCGAGTTAGAGACTTGCTGGGCACGGAGGAGGAGCTTGTCGAAGTAGTGATCCCAGTTATCGTAGAAGCGCTTGAAGCCATCAGGAGAGAAGCGGATTGAAGTTGCAGTAGCGAATTCGAGCTTGCCGGAATCGAAAAGGTCGAGGAAGGTGTCCTGCAGGACTTCAGTCCAAACGCGTAAGTCCTTGAAGTTGGATTCAGCAAGGCCGCCAATGACAGCGTTGGCAATGTTTCCAATGCCAGATTGGATAGGTAAGAGGTTCTCTGGGAGGCGGCCGTGTCTAACTTCATGCTCCAGGAACTCGATGAGATGACCAGCAATTGCTTTCGAGCCTTCGTCGGCAGGATTGTTTGGTTGGGTCTGGTCTTGATAATCGGACTCGACAATGGCTACAATCTTCTCAGAGTCAACCGGGATATAGTTTGTGCCAATGCGATCTTCAGGAGCCATGATGAGATACGGCTTGCGGTTCGGCGGAAGGTCCATCATAGCAATATCATGGAGCCCCTCAAAAGAGGGCATTGATGTGTTGACCTCGACAATAATCTTTCCCATGGTTAGTGAACTCCCACAAGCGCTCCATATTAAGTCTCGTGGTAGGCTTATTCGGCAAGCTCAGCATTGGGGAAATCATAACATACCTTGTCAGCCATCTGAATCAGCTCTGGAGTAGCTCCAACAGAAGCACCTGGGATAATGCCCCCGGTTTCCGTGATGGCCGTGGCCTCAACGATTACAACGTCGAGCTTAGGATTTGGTCTGTCTTTGGTATAAAATCCCTGTAGTCATGTGAGCATTTTTTTATTCGGTATTTGTTGGGGCACGCATACATAGACAAGGTCTGAAGGGAACATGCTCAGGTGCTTGTCGAAAAACTGGATGCGTCCCTCATTGATGCCCTTCGCAATGGACTTCCCGACTTGATGAGGCGACCGTCGCTCAATCATATCAAGTGCAGCCCATCGATTTTCTGTCTCGGCCCCCGATGATGCACCCACGAAAAGCGAATACTTCAACTTTCCTTGCAAGCTATTCTTCTCCACGTGGTCTGCAAGCATAGTTGGGATCTTCCTATGACGATGTTAGCCTATTTACGAGCTTTTTCCCTCAAACATAAGGCCATTTCTTTATTTACTTCGGATATCCTATATATGTGTGTTAGCTATATAGTGTCAGTACTACAGCAAGAACTATACCCACCCACGCCCGTAAAGCCACTCCAGCCAATGTACGATCCATTGGGGAACAGTTTGATCAAGTCTTCTGGGTTTGCGATCTTATTGTATAAGCTCGTCCGTCTCACCCTGGACTTCAAAGCCGCCGAAGCTATAGCGGGAGCAGACATGGTGTTGCGACCAATCTTCAACTTAAAAAGGATTCAACAAAGTAGTCAATCATCAATTACATTGGAAACCAAAACTTCGAGGAAAAGCATGATATATGATAACTACGTAGTTAGGTAGCGCTAAACCTAAACGGTGCTGGTTACCGACAGAATAAGCGTCTATAGCGACATCGGGAATAATTAGCAGACGTTGATTGGCTGGCGGCAAGGTTCGGCCAGTGACGTATGAAGCCCCACCAAATCCATCGTTCTGAAGCCAACGGACGACCTAGAACATGCTTTGATGAAGGGCGGCAAGCTGATCCGGCAATCTCAAACTAATATCGAGGCTCCGTATTAATCGCCGATATGTTTTCTAATATGCGCCCGCCCTCTTTGCGTATTTTGGCATAGGGACGAGCTCTATATTTTTGAGAGCAGTCAGCACAGGTATGCCGGCAGTTAGGGACAGACCCTCAAGCTTAGCACCGCTTGGCTGTTGAGCCCAGAGAGTTAGTGCTACGGTGTTTGAGCCCTGATAATTCAAAATTCCCTGGGGGACTGAGAAATCTACTTGGGGTCCAATGTTGTTGATGTATTTGCCGAATTGGTATCCGTTTACGTACAGCTGGGCACGGAATTTTTCGTTTGACTTGGTCTTCTTGAAGGTGAAGGACAAAGGCACGTCCCATCCCTTGGGAATATGGAGATCCAACTCGGCAGTGTAGAAAGTAACCCCAGCTTTGGAGATACCAGTTGTCGGCTTTGAAGCTTTCCAGCCGTGAGTGGGAGGCTTTTGCTGATGCCAGCCTTGTCTTTCAGGGAACAGGCCACCTTCATTTAGTGGGCCACGAGTCTTGTCAACATAATCTTCGCCGCCGAGGTTTCCGGTGAGCTTCCAAGTTATATCGGATTGTTTTCTCCCTGCGAATTCGTAGTGCAGTATGCCGTTCGGATTCTTCATGGAGTCAGATCCGATAACCCAGTTTCCGTCATATCCGAGGTTGTCCATTAGCATTGTAAGCACGTACTTCTTTCCCTTGGTGAGCTTTCCGAGGGTGTACGTTGAGTTACTGTCTCCTACAGTTGCATTGCCAGCATTCGAGCCCAGGTCAATTCCATTGAGCCATGCAGAAGTTCCGTAAGCGTTTCTTCCTTGGGTATAGAGGGTGATGGTAGTTTCCTTTCCTGTTGCAACAAAATGGCCACGGTAGATAAGATACCCATAATGGAAGCCGTAGTCACTGGAGTAAAGACTAGTTGGAGTAGTCAGGTTTCGATACGTATTTGTGCTCGTCTTTTTATCCGCAGAGGGCCATGCTGAATCATCATAGTTTGTTTGGATTTCAGGCAAAGCGTCAGTAGACTTCCATTGAAGATGCTCGAGGTTTGGGATGTTTATAAATGGGCGCTGGTATCTCACGAGACCTTGCCAGGATCCAGTCGTTCTGCTTGTTTCGATCGCAACAGGCAGGCCGTTGATCGTTAACTTCTTGGCTGACTTTGGAGCGCCAATAACCTCAAATGGTGTCGTAGCGTTGAAATCACCTGTCAATTGAAGGGTGTTGCCCTTCGTCGCGGCTGTGCGAACCAGGTATCCAGCCTTAACTATGACAGCAGATCCATCTGCAAGATCAGGAACCCAGTAGTTGTAAGCAGAATTGCGATCTAGGTTGACTTGTTAGTTTAGGCAACTCACGTGCAAGACGGAATCCTTACCAAGGATATACACAGACAAGTCACCGATTTTTACAATACGGCGAGAAGCCGATGTCTTCCACTGTAGCACAACGTTTCCATCGATTGATTTCGTGGTAACTCCCTGGCCTTCGATTATTGTTGGCTTGTCCTTTGACACGATAGATGCCTCGTGTAGCTCCTCTGGGCCTCCATACAGAATAAGGACTTTTCCACTATCAAACTTCTTCCATGTGAAAACTTCTGCGGTGGAGTAGAGAAGGGTAGTCCCTCCAACATTGTAATCAGTGACATGAACCTTGGAATCTCGGCCGTCGAGAGTCAGCTTTCCTCCCAGTCGAGGAACGGTCAATTTGCCTGCACTGGTTGCAATATTTAACCTGTAAGATGTTTTCTCTGTGCTGTTATAAATATTGTGCCTCACAACGTAAAACGAAGTTGGCGCGTCGCTGCCAATTACTGGGGTTACAGCAAGGTTGGCATTGTCTGTATAGAGTGTAGTTGAAATGTTTGTCGGAACTGCAGTTAAATAGTCTGGCGAAGCCTTAAGAAATTGGGCTTGTAGCTTGGCCTCACTGTACTTCTCTCTCGTAATGGTTCGGTCAGCTTTGATTGCCTGTGTCAAATTGTCAGCTCGAGACAATATTCACGGGCCAGGAAATAATCATACAGCGCCATAGTCGTAAGTCGAGAAACCACCGTAGTGACCGAGGTTTCCCCAGTTAAGCCCGCCATAAGTCTATTATTGGAGTTAGCACTAAGACATCATTAAGGGAGGCAATAGTACCATGTAAAGGTTCATGATTGAGATACCAGCGGCATAGTTATTCTTGTAGAGAACACGCTCAGCCTCTTGATTTACAAGTTCAGCACATTTCTCAATGGGCCATCCTCCCCAAGGCGAAAATGCACCACCTTGAAACTAAGTCAAAACATGTTAGTATTTATGTTATGAAACCAATTCAAGGTTAGAGACATACCTCGGGGATTGTGTATGGAGTATTTGGGCTAATATCCACGCGTGATGAATATAAATCGGTCCTCAGCCCATCTGCCGGCCACACAGTAGGATCGGAGCAATCAAATCCAATCCTTCTCAATCGTTAGTAATTTAACAGATAGTAGGTATGTGATACTTACGGATAGTTATCGTGGGCGTATATGTCCACCTCTCCGAGACCAGTCCCTGGAGCATTATGACCACCAGACCAAGCATCGTTGTTAATGAGAGGGACAACAATCCCAGCTTTCCGCACCTGATCGATGACACGTTGAAAGTAAGGTCCATCAGGGAATACAGCGGGCTCTATTCCTCCCGAATACTCGTTCTCAGGTTGATATAAAATAACTAAATCGTGTCAGTAACTTCCTCGACAAATAGCTAGTTTGGCATACCTGGGCCGCCATTCGTGATTTGAGCCTTAGCAATTATTCCTGCAATGGAAGCAACATATCTATCGAGGATGAGAACAGGCTCCGAGGGATATTGATAGGGGGCTCACAGTTCTGTTGCCTCCATGTAGTCGTCTGCATTTGTGCGGATCATGCCTTTGATACGTTGCAGCCAGCCTGGAAGTCCGCCTGCTGCGACTTCTGCATTGATATATGGGCCCGGACGCTGCGGCCATGGTCTCAGTCGGAATCATTTACACCACTGGAGCAAACTCACTGCGATCAACCAAATCCCAGCTTTTGTAGCAGCTTCGAAGAAGGGCTCATAAGCGAATACGCCTTCTGCTCTGAACTCTCCTTGCTTCCCCTCCAGAAGGTTCCAGTCGACGTAGAAAGACACAGTGTTGTACCCTAACGCCTTGATCTTTTCGAAAAGGTCGAGCCACAGTGAAGGAACGGGAAGTCTAGCATTATGTCAGAATCGTGTTGTGTTTCTCATTTAAATATTGGATGGCAAGGTCTTATGTCCCACTGATTAGTGGAGATGGCATTAAAATGCCCTCAATTGAATAATTATCACTCCGCAAAATAAAATAAAATAAAATAAAATACATAAACCCAGAATAAAATCAAAACGACAATCAATTCTGTCAATTACATACCTCCAAGGATGAACCTCTCCCGAGAAAATCATAGCCCGCTTGCCATGGATGAACAAGGAATGCTCATCCCAGGTGACCTAAGTACCGTTTAGATCATAGTTACTGTCACGTACGGGCTTGAAGGGCTGACTAACGACATCTTGGAGCAAGTCGCGCTTATCATAGTCTCTTATGAAAGTAGACGGCTTGCCGGAAACTGCTGCTGCTGCTGCGCCCTGAAAAGCGACACAGGCAGCTGTTAGTAGCGTTGCGATCTTCATATTTCGAAGTGCTTCACGAACGCGTACTTCCGGGTGTTCACGACTGCCATTGGGAATAGTGGCAAGCCCTCTATATAACTACTAACCAGCATCATGTCGGCTTCGGGCACTCATCTTCCGTTGTCAACAATAAGAAACCTTGGTTCATAGCTAGGCTCTTGCATGACAGTGAAATGGCCGGCGAGGACGGAGACGTTGGCCGATGGAGATAAATGTCAAATATTTGGCACGAGTAAGCTATTTCTCCGTGCAACATAGCCGCCCCGTCTACCCCAAATTACGCTGTCAATAAGTGGAGAGAACATATTAGTGCAGTTGTACCCCGCACCTACCCCGAGAGCTTTCCAAGATCTGGGCATGGGTTAATATATTATTTCGGCAATGACGCGAGAGCAGCTATCCATCAAGGGTCTATGCCCACTGTGATGAGCTTCTGGGGACTGTATTTGCCAGCGTTGCCCTGGATAGTGAGATAAGTCATTTCAGATAATGTAAGGTACCGGATCAGACCGAATATGAAGGTAATATAAGTTGAATTGTACCGTTGAGCGGCCCAAGCAGCTGGAGATCAACGTCGACCTAAAAAAAAAAACATCATAAATACATTAAATCGCTACAAAACAAGAGCATTCCGATTTGCCCCCCTCATTAAGTGGAAACGCCACTGCTCTGTCTCATCCTTCTAATATACGCCTTGTCGGCAGTATCTCCTCGTGGCACTTCAACACTGCTAGTTTCCCTCAAATACTCTTCCAGCTGGGCTGATTCCGCAAGCAATCGATCAGCCGCTTCATACAGCTTCTCTACTTCGGCATCTAGGTCCTTTGCCACATCGAGGAGCTTCAGAGTGGACTTCTCGTCTTGCTCTTGATCGGCCCTTATTCTTGTTTCCTCTGCTTCCTTATGCATTGCACGCGCATCTGCTAAAATGCGCTCTGCCTCCCTTCCCAAGTGCTCGCGCTTTTCTTGGACCTTTATGATTTCCTCCGGAGACCTCGTCTTGCTGGGCGATACTGGGCTGAAGCCTGCGCCTGGGAAGCTGCCTGGCATATGCATGCCAGGTGGCCCCGTCGGAAACCCTGGAATAGAAGACATGTTGTGCATCCCAGGCGGGCCATTTGGGAACCCTGGGATAGAGGGTATGTTGCGCATGCCAGGTGGCCCATTTGGAAACCCTGGAATGGAAGTACTGTTGTGTATAGTCCCTGTTTCGCATGGCGCGAAATCATCGTACTCTGTCACGATTGCCTTCTCTTTGCCCTTCCCCCGGCTTCTTCTCGCCACCCTCTCCTCTCTCCTCTTCTGCTTCGCTTGGGATCTCAGTTCTTTTCGTTGCTTCCTCCTTTCCTTCCTTATTGACTTCCTCTTCACTGCCCTGCTCTTCTTCAGCTCCTTGAATGCCTTGGTCAATGCCTTGAGTTCTGCTTTTAGTTCAGCAAGCTCCTGCCCTTCCGGCTTCCTGGCCCATTTAGCCAATTTCATGTCTCTCTTGAGAGACTTGACGCTTTCCTTGCTAACGGGCTGCTCGGGATGGTTGAGCCATTCCATCAGGCTCTGTTTCACAACATACAACTGATTTGCTTTCAAATCGCCAACGTCGGGTAAGCTTCCCTCTGAGTCCTCGGTGCCCACCGTATCGTCGCTACTTGAACTGTGCGAGCTGATTGACCTCGATCTATCACGACCTTTCTTATCCTTCTCATCCGTCATATTTCGCCCTCGCTCAGTATAGGGGTTTGGTGGCGCTCCACCAGAGTTATTGGCATTTCCAAACTTCATACTACCAAGTTTGAAACCGTCGTCATTGGCAACAAGCATATTTCCGATGCGAAATCCAGATTTATCTGCAACCATAGGTCCAAATCTAAACCCATTTTCCCCAGCGGACATCACGCTCCCAACGTGAAAGCCAGAGGAATCTGCACATACCAAACCTCCGCGGCGGCCGAATCTTGTAAAACCGTCGCGTGGGAGTGCTCCCCCCCATCCACCGCGTCCACGTCCACCATGTCCATGGGGGCCACATCCGTGTCCGTGTCCGTGTCCGTGTCTATCTCCCCGCCCGTGTCCGCCTCTACGTCCCGGTCCCTGAGGGCCCCAGCCCCATCCTCTCTGTTCCCGTTCTCTGCCCGCACCATCGCGATCCGAGGCCGTTTCCGACCCTGTAGTCTCCCATCCAGGCCTAGAAGGTATCGATCTCGTAGCCGGCTGCTCGTTGGTATTCCTTGGGGGGAGAGCCGGTGGTTCGGGTTCGTTCACATTAGCTAAAATGCGAACGCCTCTAGGCTCGAAAAATCCAGAGTTCCACTCCGAGACCACGGCTGCGATATCATCTTCCGGGGGTCCCGAGAGATCGACTTTCGAGGGCTGGAGGCTATTTAGCTGTGCATCGACGGCAGATAAGTCTGGTGCGCCTTCCGAGGAAAGAGTAAGCTCATGCATGCGCCTGTCGAGGACTTCTGCCTTCATTTTCTCGCTCGCCACGAGCCCATTCGATTGATCAATATGGTGCGGGATGACATAGTTTATAAACGTCGCCCAGTCTTGCGTTGTAATATCTAAATCTGCGAACTCGGGAATATAAGGCAAGTCGTCCGGCGTGCTCATAGGCCCTACGGCAATCTCATGTGAAATGGGACGTCTGGGAACCCTGCGTGGGGCCGGGCGAGTCTCGAAGTATAGGCGGGCGGCAGATGCATAAGTGTCGTCGTTCACAGACTCTGCGGGAGTATAAATGACCGAGTTGCTGGTCGAAGCCTGAGAGGCATCATCGGTTTGAGTTGTCGAGCGGCTTAGGTCCGGAGGAGCGCCCAAAGGCGAGCGGGCGGAGTTCGAATAAATGTCCGTTTCACTGTATGGAGGGGGAGGAGCGTTGTCCATGACTGAAAGTGTACCAGCGCACTGATTTGGTAGTAGTAAATGGATGATAGATAAGCTGACAATAGGACCAACTGTTGCGTCGATGCGACCGACAGTTCAAACTTCAAAGCATCACCAAATATCACGACAGTGAGGAATCCAAAGTCTTGCACGTTGTCGCATTTCTGCAGAGCTGCCTGGCAGGATTGACTCTCTATTATCTATCTGAGCGGGGAAAGTCCCTTGCCGCTACTGGGTGTCGCAGGGATATGCAAGGCTGAGCCAACGCGGCCCTACCGAACCACCCAACCATAGCTTAGTGACAGGTTGTCAAGGGACGTCAGCACGGTGCCGCCATTATTTCAGCTTACGCGTATTCCCATGGGACATGCAGCCCACACAAGAGACTGGCGAAACTGGCGAACAAGTGAATTTGCTGGCGGCAGAAACAAGCTTTACGATGCGCATAATCTATCCTGAAAAGGTGACGGCGAGGACGCGTGTCGCCGATTGCTAAAATGTTTTGACAGCTTGTTTTTCGAGGTTTCCAGTGACTCAAAATCGGACTTCGGGGTTATGGAAATTTGTATCCTCGGGCTTATAATGATCCGCCACAATTCTGTAGAGATATGATGGTGCGTGTGCCCCGCTATAGAATGTTAATATGGGGGTATTTATGTTGAGACCTGGACCCAAAAAAAGGGTTGAACTTACAGGTTGGTAATGTAAAGATCAACAAGCTCCGGAGGGACATAGTCAAAGAGTGGGTTCTCAACGTCCATCTTCTCGACAAAGTCGCCGTCTTCGTAGGTGATAATCTTCGACGGGTCGCCATATTCGATCAGTGATTCGAACTCATACGGGTACTGGGGGCTAAGCTTATAGACACCAGACACTACGATAACAGGCGTTCGGTGCTTGTGAGCGGCTTTCGCGATGATACGAGCCCCAGAAGCCGCAACTAAACCGCCGTTGGCAATAACTGCGTGTGTCGCCAGAATCACCTTGTTCACTCGCGACATGATCGCGAAGACGGAAGAGTCTGTGATAAGGACCACAGTAAGGCCTGCTGCGGTTAGTGACTTCTGGAACTGCTCCAGGCCGAGTTCATCCTCCTCGTCGTCATGTGGAGTTAGTACACCCATGGCCGCACTGTGCGTCTGCTCATGATCATTGGGATATGATTCCGCGATGATAACAGTAAACTTGCGCTTTGCTGCCGCTTTGAGAAGAAACTGGTGTACCGTCTGTGACGATGTATGTGTGAGGATAATCTCGTTGGAGTGGATGTGCTCGTGGGCATAACCCGCAATTCGCTCGTCGGATTGGAGAAGTTCATCGATGATCTCGTTGATGCCGTCACAAATCTCCGATTTCAAGTCTCGAGTGCTAGTTGTAATCCTCCTCGAGAGTGCTGCAGCGTCGATGCCTTTGTCGCTTGGTGACGGCACTCCTGGTGGAGTAGGGTCCTCGGACGGAGTCGCTGACAGGAGGTTGAACATTGACTGGACAGCAGGAACTCCGCTAACTACTGCGTATGATGTATGTGAAGTCATAAGAGACGGTCTTGCGTGTTGGTCAAATGGGCTCCTTGCTGACGCTGAGTCGGCGGTGGATGGGCGTTGGTGGCTTAATGCTGGGGCGGCGTGCATTCTATTCGGTGTCACAGAGCCAGCATCGCTGCTGACATCTTCGTTCCTGTCTTCCAGGATTTCATCTCTGATCAAACCCAATACACGTCGGACAATGTTGCCCACCACCATCTCTCTTGGCTGAGCCTCCATAAGTCTTTGTCCTACATCCTGTATACGTCGAATAAGATCCTCTGCGTCTCTCCATTTCATACTAGAGACGACCCGGCGTAGCAGCTTGGCTGTTGCGACGGCACATGGCCTCGAGTTTCTGATTTGTCTTTGCTTGAGGAGTCTGAAGGTGAATCAGCATATATTCGCAACGCGACAAAAACGGGCGAGGTTAACGAACGAGACCAGGAGCTCAATGCATGACTCCACAGGGTTGTTCTCCTTGTCCTTGAGGTATGCTAGGAATGTTGACAAGGTTGGCGTGAAGCCAGCTTGGGCAGGCGCCATTGTCGCGCGGGGGTGGGGTGTTGACTTGGTCCGTTTTATGAGGCTGTTGAATTGTGTGACTCCTCCGTTTTTAAGTTGAGATTGTGGGCAATGAGTCGCTATAGGGTAGGCCGTAAACGCGTATTTATTTATGCCGTGGTAGGTTGCGCGAGGATTGTGGAGAGTAACAGGCGCAAATTGTAAGGCTATTATTCACAGTTTGAGTGAGGCTGGAAGTTGCTCATCGCTCCAATGTTCGGAAAATGTTCCGTGGACGACATGCAAGGGTTCCGGCGAAGCTCGGGCCGTGGATGTCAACGCCAACCCAACCACCGTCATCAACAGTACGAAGAAGTTCAACAACTCAACTCGAAAGAGACTTGTTTCGTGGCCGTCAAATCCGCGGATTTACAGGCAAGAGCAAGATTGTACTTTCTGTCGCCTTTGTTCGCCGTTCGCATCCTGCGCCGCTGCAGCAAAAGCAGACCGAATCACTGTAAGATTACGACAACTGCGACAGTCGCATCTGACAACCTCCTGCCACAGAGCAGTCGCAAGAGACAGATATCCCATACAGCACCAAGGTTGCCTACGAAATCGAAACGTGGTCTCTTGCTGTTATAGACATCTTCAGCCAGCGCCTCGCTGCCTTAAAACGCGACACCCTTTGACTCGTCAACGCCACCTCTCATTCATGGCTTGGATACGAAGATGAACTCCCTAAACATCCTATCGGCGCGGGTTTCGCCGCCGCCTTCGCGAAGCAACTCTTATGGCAGCTCCCTAAGCCTGGCCGGAAGCCAGCCAGTACAACCAAGCAGTCTTGCCGAGGATGCTGTGGAGGAAGAGCACGAAGAAGAGGATGGCGCGGCTGAGGCAGGGGAAGAAACCTCCACGGAGGCACACCATGCCGACATGGACGAGAAGCCCCCAATGCTCGAAGATAGAAAAGCGGATATACAGTCGAGGCCCAGGGGCTTTGCCTTCTTCACAAAACGAATAGCGGTTGCGTTTGTGAACTCTGTACGATGGGTGGTGTCGGCGATAATGGCGCCGGGGTTTTATATAATAGCATGCTTGTACGATCACGACGGAAACTTTGCGCCCTTCTTCCAAGTGCGGAGGGTTGGTGGGTATCTCTGGGGAGGTGGGATGAGCCTGGATCCCATCGAAGGCTCGAGCAGCGAACGCACCGCGCTACTAGAGAAGAGCGCAACCTCAAGCAGGCGGCACTCTACACGGCCCCATAAGAACGCCTCACTATCCTCCCAGCTCTCCTCTGAGTCCGAATCCGAGCGCGACGCCGACTCTCGTCCCACCAGCTCAAACGGCAGCAGGCACACACGCTCCAAATCCCTCAAGCCGAACGACGAGACCACCCCCGCGCGCCGCTCCATCCGCATCAAGCTGCACAACGAAGATGCGCGACAGAACCGCCGGCACCGCAAATCGCAGTCCACAAACTCGCCCATGACACAATCTGACGGCGCCGGTGGCGCCAGCCCTGCACTCACCGAAATAACCCCCGCAACGCTCAAGTCCCCGACCTCGCCGCCGGCGACGCTCTCGATGGCCAAGTATCCGCGCGCGCCGACGCCGCCGCGGCCGCTGATCCCGAAGAGGCTGCCGAGTTATACGATTGGAGAGCCGCTTAATGGGCGGGCGGGGCAGAAGACTCTGATTCTCGATCTCGACGAGACGCTGATCCATTCCATGGCCAAAGGCGGGCGGATGTCCACTGGGCACATGGTGGAGGTGAAGCTCAACACGTTTGTCGCGGCGTCTGGTGTGCCCATCGCCGGACCGCAACATCCTATCTTGTATTATGTGCACAAGCGGCCGCACTGCGACGACTTCCTGCGGCGGGTGTGCAAGTGGTATAACCTTGTGATTTTCACGGCGTCGGTGCAGGAGTATGCGGACCCGGTGATTGACTGGCTGGAGCAGGAGCGCAAGTTCTTTAGCGGGAGGCTGTATAGGCAGCATTGCACGTTTAGGCACGGGGCGTTTATCAAGGATCTGAGCAGCGTGGAGCCCGACTTGAGCCGGGTTATGATTTTGGATAATAGC
This sequence comes from Pseudogymnoascus sp. VKM F-4516 (FW-969), assembly GCA_000750815.1. Taxonomy (NCBI): domain Eukaryota; kingdom Fungi; phylum Ascomycota; class Leotiomycetes; order Thelebolales; family Thelebolaceae; genus Pseudogymnoascus; species Pseudogymnoascus sp. VKM F-4516 (FW-969). The sequence continues at coordinate 2,469 of JPJZ01000885.1, read as the reverse complement.
CCGTTGAGCTACATGTTCCACCAAGGTATGTTTTGTGTCGGAGGCAGAGCTGGGCTTGTTGCTAACCATATGACAGATAATGCTATCCCGATAGAAGGCTGGATTAACGACCCGACGGATAATGATCTGCTTCATTTGGTACCGTTGCTTGAAGGGCTACAGCATGTCACGGATGTGAGAGCGCTGCTTGCCTTACGAGGTGGAGAGGATGGGAAGCATATGGTAACCTGAATAATGAAAGTTGTTCCTTGTTAGCCTCAAACCCGCGTCCATGAGAAAACCCACCAGCCTGCCTTTGGTGTCATGTTCATCATTGTATTCTATCATATATGACATCTATCAAATATGCCCCCATATCCCAACTCCACCCGCTCTAACCAGTCCCAAACCTCATCCCCCCATTCGCCGAAACCACCTGCCCAGTAACCCACCCCGCATCCTTCAAGCACAACATCCCCACCACCCCCGCAATCTCCCACGTATACGCCGGCCTCCCCCCCGCCGCCTCCGCCCCCTCCACAAACTTCTCATCATCAATCCCCGGCCTAATCTTCTCCAACGGCGCCCCCTGAATAAACGGCCTAATCCCCGTCATAAACTCCTCCGAGTTCCCCCACCACATGCTCGTCGCCACAGGACCCGGGTTAATCGAGTTCACAGTCGCGTTCTCGGCGAGCTCGCGCGCCCAAGTGCGTGTCATGGCGTCCAGGGCCGCTTTGGTGCCGCCGTAGATGGATTGCCCTACGAAGCCGGCTTGGGCGGAGATGCTGGAGATGTTGACGATGCGGCCGGAGCGGTCGGTGGGGAGGTATTGTTGCGCGGCTTGCATGAGCAGGAGGGGACCGCGCACGTTGACGTGGTAGCCTGTGTCGAAGTCGGCGGCTTGGATGGCGGGGAGGAAGTCATTGACTGCTACGCCGGCGTTGTTGACGATGATGTCGAGGGTGAAGGTTAGGCCGTTGGATTCGACGGCGGTTTTGGCGGCGGCGATGAGGGACGCGGGGCCGGTGAGGGTGCCCATGTCGGCTTGGAGGACGTAGCTGGAGACTTGGTGGTCTTTGAGGAGGGTGGCGGAGAGTTCTTCGGTACTGGCTTTGGAGGAGGGGGAGGTGTAGTTTAGGATTAGGGTTGCGCCTTTGGAGGCGAGGTTCTCGGCGATGGCGGCGCCAATACCTGGGAGAGGTTAGACTGATAATGAGGCTTCATGGGAGCTGTTATACCTCGAGAAGCACCAGTCACAAGAGCTAGCTTTCCCTCCAGAGCTCTCGGTACCAATGGGGGAGGAGCCATGGTATCAGATTTAACCGTGCTGTAAAGTTATCACAAACGTAGCGACAAAGTTATATCCTCAGTCGACTGCTGATAAAAACACAAAACCAAGATAAATATCTTTTATAAAACTCACCACAGAATCCCCTCCTTTTATATAACTCCCCCACCGGAGCAGACCCCCCCGAAGAACCACTATCGTGTCCCGCGGCGCGCGCGGTCGGTCTCTCATACCCCGCAGAACCGCCCACATCCCACCCCCACCAAGAAATGACGCTACCACTCACCACCACACCCACCACGCACCACCGCCGGCCGGAGCACGGACAATATTACCGCGCATCAAAAATCGCAGCTCCATCAACCACCAACCTCACCTCACCTCACCACCCAATCCCACGCACAACCTCCCTCCTCACACCCATACCGACACACACCCCTCCCTCTACACCCCCCCAAACAACCGCAAACATGGACATCCGCCTCCTCCACGCCTCCGACATCCCGCACGTGCAACACGCCAACATCACCAACCTCCCCGAAAACTACTTTATGAAATACTACCTCTACCACGCGCTCTCCTGGCCACAACTCTCCTTCGTCGCCGTCGACGTCGCGCGTCCGCAGAAGTCGCCCTACGACCCTCCCCGCATTGTCGGGTATGTGTTGGCCAAGATGGAGGAGGAGCCCGCGGATGGGGTGGCGCATGGGCATATTACGAGTTTGAGTGTTATGAGGACGCATCGGAGGTTGGGGATTGCGGAGAAGTTGATGAGGCAGGCTCGTAGGTTCCCCTTATATTTCGCCCCTTGTGGCGATTGAACGATTTGAATTGAACAGGACTGACAACCCCCCGCAGAAAAGGCAATGGTCGAAACCTTCCAATCCCAATACGTCTCCCTCCACGTCCGCATGTCCAACAACGCCGCCCTACGCCTCTACCGCGACACGCTCGGTTTCCAAAACGACAAGATCGAAGCGAAATACTACGCCGACGGCGAGGACGCATATAGCATGCGTCTCGACCTGTCTGGTGTGCGGGACGAACTCGCTGCTGCGGCTGGAGATGATAAAGAGGAGGATGAGGGAGAGGCGGTGGGGGATGAGGGGAAGCAGGCGGATGAGGAGATGAAGAAACAGGAGGAGGTGAAGGAGAAGTTGAGGAAGGTGAGGGTGGGGAGGGGATTGGTGCTAGCCCCG
>JPJZ01000881.1:0-13097 GCA_000750815.1 Pseudogymnoascus sp. VKM F-4516 (FW-969) | reverse complement strand
GGCGTGGGGTGGGGTGGGATTGGGGCGGCCAGTGCAGGGCAGGTGAGGATAGGCTTGTGTTTCTTCCACAGCGATGAAGCAAGGTGTTTGTGTCTGTGTCTTGTTTGTGCTTGTGTGGTGCAGAAAAGGGAGGCGTGGCGATCTGTGTTTCTCGTAGCACGTGTGATTGGGGATCTGTGCATGTATGGTGCAGGGGAGTATGAGATTGGTGTGGAATTGTGTCTTGTATTGGGTGAGTGGTTATTTATTTTGTGAGGGGATTGAAGGAGTGGTGGTTGAGTGAGTATAATACAGTATACAGGATGAGGATACAGTATCCAATACTTCTATTACCACGATAATTTCATCGGTGTGCGAGATTGGTCCGCTCCGTAGTACTTGCTGCCTGTCCTTGGCGTGCGACATGATGAGATATGAGCCATGCAGCGTCCTGACCCAAACGAATGAGCCAGACCTGCGGAACTATGGCGATTGAGGCCATTCGGAGGTTTGCCTAACCACCGACCTGACAGATTGGAGCCTCCGGTGCGTGCATAAAAAGTCGATCACAGCTGAGTACTTTGGGATAAGTGGAGAGGTACACACATACACAAGTACCCTCCCACCCAGTCGTGCGTCTTCCCACGCCTCTTCCCTCCACACACGCACAGCATTCTTGCCTCTTTCCGAATAGATGCGACCGGGAGCGAGCGAGTACGAGAGCGAGAGAGGGAGTTATGCAAGCAGACTAAGTCCATAGTAGCCGCGCTAGTGTACGTACTAGGCTGACTCTCCCCTCCAACATCAAATCACCATCCACCAATCACACTCTCTCTTCGTACTCGGAAGCCCACCATCCCGATGACGCGCTTGTCTTAAATCGTCATAGTCGGGTCGCGCCTTATCCTTTCTGTGGACCCTTTGTCTCTTCTCGTGTTCTTCACATCGTGCACACGCTGTAGCCGAGCTCTCGTGGGATACACTAGTCTTTGTTAGGATATACTAGTGCTTGTATGGGTTAGCCTTATTATAATTGGAGGGGAGATTTGGGGGGATCGGGGGAATTGGGGAACGGTGGAGCTGGCGGAGACGGACGTGTTGATGGCCCTTCTAGAATAAGGTACGCTCGTTATTAGCTGTATTGCGTGTGTTTGGGGCAGGAATTGACGGACAGAAAAGTATTCTCCAAGTACCTCTCCCAGCTCATGTTGTGCCGCAGGCCATACATTGTTGCCTGCCAATGTCTTGGGATGGTACTCTGACAGTACTTCTGTCCTTTCTTCCCCTTCCATGTCCCCCTCCACTTCTCCCGGATCCCGCTGAGATTGTTTTTCCACCATTTTAACTTTTTATGAAAATATACAGTACCACCACCATGAGATCTCATTTTTTATGAACAGCCCTTCATCTTTTCTCATCCACGCTATCTGACTGTACTTTACCATATCCAACTCTATAGAGGGGCCCTGTAATCTCTTCATGCCAACCGTTTGCTCTGCTTTGGGCTAGATCTGGCACTTCGACACCTAAAAGTAAACAGGCGCCACGTCTTCCTGCGAGTACGAAAATACTTCGTACCGGTGTACTTACTCTCGGGGTCCTTTCACAAGGCACCGCCCTCAATCACCACCGGCTTGGCTTCGTCGTCCAATCTTTCTCCTTCTTTTTCAGCTCGCCGACCCCATCTCACTCATCTTCTACCCTCCCTCCCCTCCTCCTCTTCTTCTTCCTTCTTTATTCATTATATCTTCTTCCTAATCCCCGCCTCTTAACTCTTCCCTTCTTCCAACGGATCCTTCAGTGCATGGGTCTGACCTCGCGGCTACGACTCTGATCTCCGGATCCTCCACTCTCCTTACCTTCCTCTCACAAGAGCGAGACGAAAATTACCACCACCAGCCATGGCGACTCAACCAGTCCCTGGCGGCTTCGGCGTGCTCCCCGAGGCACAAGGCGTTGTTTCCAACGCCATTGGGCACACGGCTGAATCCGAGAGACCAGTAACCGAAGACACCCTCCACGACCACGACGAGACCGACACCAGCTCCTCCGAGCATAACGAGAAGCACGTCACAGAGCTCGCGCGCACCTTCACCAACGCCTCAATCCGCAACGACCAAGGCGAGCACCAAAACCCCTTCACCTCCAGCGACCCCACGCTCGACCCGCACAACGAGAAGTTCAATGCGCGATCCTGGACTAAGACCCTCGTTGGCATCACCAGCCGCGACCCTGAGCGCTACCCCACGCGCACGGCGGGCGTGGCATACAAGAACCTCAACGTTCACGGTTTCGGAAACCCAACGGACTACCAAAAGACCTTTGGTAACTACCCTCTCGAGGTGGGAGGATGGATCAACAAGCTCCGCGGCAGGGGCCAGCGCAAGATTCAGATCTTACGCGATTTTGAGGGGCTTGTTCGCAGCGGCGAGATGTTGGTCGTGCTCGGACGCCCTGGAAGTGGGTGTTCGACGCTTCTCAAGACCATTTCTGGTGAGACGAACGGCTTCTTCATTGACGAGAACTCCACCATCAACTACCAGGGTATCGCTGCCAAGCAGATGCACAACGACTTCCGCGGCGAGTGTATCTACCAGGCTGAGGTCGACGTGCATTTCCCCCAGTTGACCGTCGGACAGACGCTCAAGTTCGCGGCTCTTGCCAGAGCCCCAAACAACCGCATCCCAGGTGTCACGCGCGAGCAATACGCCGAGCACATGCGCGATGTGGTCATGGCCATGTTTGGCCTGTCGCATACCATTAATACTAATGTCGGAAACGATTTCATCCGTGGTGTTTCCGGTGGAGAGAGGAAGCGTGTTTCCATTGCCGAGTGCTGTGTGGGCCAGTCGCCTCTGCAGTGCTGGGACAACAGCACGCGTGGTTTGGATTCGGCGACTGCTCTCGAGTTCGTCAAGACTCTGAGACTGTCCACGAACATCAGTGGTGCCACTGCCATTGTTGCCATCTACCAGGCCTCCCAATCAATCTACGATGTCTTTGACAAGGTCGCCGTTCTCTACGAGGGTCGCCAGATCTACTTCGGACACAAGTACAAGGCCAAGGAGTTCTTCGTCAACATGGGTTTCGACTGCCCCGAGCGTCAGACCACCGCCGATTTCCTCACCTCCCTCACCAGCCCGCTCGAGCGCATTGTCCGCCCTGGCTTCGAGCACAGCACCCCCAAGACCCCCGACGAGTTCGCCGAGGCCTGGCAAAAGTCCGAGGACCGTGCCCAGCTGCTCCGCGAGATCGAGCAGTTCGAGGCCGAGTACCCCATTGGCGGCGCCCACCTCGAGAAGTTCAAGGAGGGCCGTCGCGCCCAGCAGGCACGTGGTCAGCGCATCAAGTCGCCTTACACCATCTCCGTCCCCATGCAGGTCAAGCTTTGCGTTACTCGTGGCTTCCAGCGCCTGAGGGGTGATATGTCGCTTCTGTTCGCTGGAATCTTCGGTAACACGGTTATGGCTCTGGTCATTGCTTCGGTCTTCTTCAACCTCCAGGATAACACCGAGACGCTCTTCAGCAAGGGCGCTCTCCTCTTCTTCGCCATCTTGATCAACGCTTTCAGTTCTGCTCTCGAAATTTTGACGCTCTTCGCCCAGCGCCCGATTGTCGAGAAGCACACGAAATATGCCTTTTATCATCCGTTCGCTGAGGCCATTGCATCTATGATTTGCGACATGCCGAACAAGATTGGCTCGTCCATCTTCTTCAACATCACGCTCTACTTTATGACGAACTTGAAGCGCACTCCAGCTGCATTCTTCACTTTCATCCTCTTCGGTTTCTCCTGTGTCATGGCCATGTCTATGTTCTTCCGTTCTATCGGATCCATGGCTCGCAGTCTCCCCGAGGCTCTTGGTCCTGCCGCTGTCATCATTCTGGCGCTTATCATCTACACTGGTTTCACCATCCCCACTGTTGATATGCACCCCTGGTTCCGCTGGATCAACTACATTGATCCCGTCGCCTACGCATTCGAGTCGCTCATGGTTAACGAGTTCTCTGGCCGCAGCATTCCCTGCACACAGTTCGTACCCCGCGGCGGCCCCTACGACAAGCTCACCCTCGCAAACAAGGTCTGTGTCACTACTGGTGCCGAAGCAGGATCCGATGTGCTCGATGGCGATGTCTGGCTCCGCGTCAACTACGGATACGAGCGCAGCCACATCTGGCGCAACCTTGGTATCCTCTGGGCCCTTACCGTCTTCGGCTGCGCCGTTCATCTCCTCGCTACTGAGTGGATCTCGGCCAAGAAGTCCAAGGGTGAGGTTCTCCTGTTCCCCCGTGGCAAGGTCCCCGCTCTCGGATCCGCAGCCGACGACGAGGAAGGCTCCCAGGACGACCGCATCAACACCAACACCCTCGATACTGTCGACACCCACGCCGCCGCCGGCGAGGCCCCTCCCAGCATCCAGAGACAAACTGCCGTTTTCCACTGGCAGGGCGTCAACTACGATATCAAGATTAAGAAGGAACCGCGCCGCCTCCTCGACGACGTCGACGGATGGGTCAAGCCCGGTACGCTCACGGCACTCATGGGTGTCTCGGGTGCTGGTAAGACTACTCTCCTCGATGTCCTCGCTTCCCGTGTTACAATGGGTGTCGTGACGGGCCAGATGCTCGTCGACGGCCGCCAGCGTGACAGCGGATTCCAGCGCAAGACCGGTTACGTCCAGCAGCAGGATCTGCATCTCGCCACCTCTACTGTCCGCGAGGCGTTGACTTTCAGCGCCCTGCTTCGCCAGCCCAAGACCACCCCCACGCACGAGAAGGTCGCGTATGTCGATGAGGTCATCAAGGTTCTTGAGATGGAGTCGTACGCCGAGGCTGTTGTTGGTGTTCCCGGTGAAGGTCTCAACGTCGAGCAGCGCAAGCGTCTCACCATCGGTGTTGAGCTCGCTGCTAAGCCCGCCCTTCTTCTCTTCCTTGACGAGCCCACTTCGGGTCTCGACTCTCAAACCGCCTGGTCTATTATCGCTCTTCTCCGCAAGCTCGCCAACAACGGCCAAGCCATTCTGTGCACCATCCATCAGCCATCTGCCATTCTCTTCCAGGAATTCGATCGTCTCCTCTTCCTCGCCAAGGGCGGAAAGACTGTCTACTTCGGTGAAGTCGGCGAGAACTCTTCGATCCTTACTGACTACTTTGTCCGCAACGGCGCCAGGCCTTGTGGCGTCGAGGAGAACCCCGCTGAATGGATGTTGGAAGTCATTGGTGCCGCCCCTGGATCCACAACTACGGTCGATTGGCCATTAACATGGAACGAATCCGTCGAGAAGGCCGAGGTGCGCGTGCAGCTCGCTGACATGCGCCGCCAGCTTATCGAGAAGGAGGTCGAGAGCGACCCAACCAGCTTGGATGAGTACGCTGCGCCGATGGGCGTGCAGCTTCGCACTGTCACACAGAGAGTGTTCCAGCAGTTCTGGCGTACACCTTCGTACCTGTACTCCAAGACATTCTTGTGTACCTCTACCGGCCTCTTTATTGGATTCTCTTTCTGGGATGCGCCAAAGTCGTTGCAGGGTATTCAGAACCAGCTGTTCTCTATCTTCATGCTTTTGACCATATTCGGAAACTTGGTGCAGCAGATGATGCCGCATTTCGTAAGTCTTCCCCTTCCCGCAGTATTTTTTGGTAACCCGCAACTAACGCACTCTTCAGGTTACCCAACGCTCCCTTTACGAAGTCCGTGAACGCCCATCCAAGACATACTCCTGGAAGATCTTCATCGTATCCAACATTATCGTCGAGCTCCCATGGAACAGTCTCATGTCCGTCCTCCTCTTCGCGACCTACTACTACCCCATCGGCATGTACCGCAACGCCCGCGAGGCCGGCCAATTCCACGAGCGCAGCGCCCTCATGTTCCTCTTCGTCTGGTCCTTCCTCATGTTCACCTCGACCTTCAGCACCATGATCATCGCAGGCATGGAGACCGCCGAAGCCGGCGGCAACATCGCCAACCTGCTCTTCTCGCTCTGCCTGATCTTCTGCGGTGTCCTCGCGAGCCCGAGCGTCATGCCTCGCTTCTGGATCTTCATGTATCACCTCTCGCCCTTCCGCTACCTTGTCGACGGTATGCTGGCCACCGGCCTCGCGAATGTCAACGTCGTGTGCCAGGACCGCGAGATCCTGCACCTCAACCCCATCGCCGGCACCTCCTGCCAAGACTTCATGGGTCCCTTCGTGTCTGCTGCGGGCGGCTACCTGAGGAACCCCGACGCTATGACAGACTGCCAATACTGCTCCATCGGGGAATCCAACACCCTCCTCGCCGCCTTCAGCTCGGAGTACTCGCACCGCTGGCGCAACTTCGGGATCCTCCTCTGCTACGTCGTCTTCAATGCCGCCATGGCGGTCTTCATCTACTGGCTCGCTCGCGTGCCCAAGAACAGCGGGAAGGAGGAGCCGCCGACTGAGGAGGAACTCGCGCTGCAGAAGAGCAGGACGAGGAATAGTGCTGTTGCTGCCGGAGGTGGTCTGGAGAAGACTGCTACGCGCGATAGTGCGAGGGGGAAGAGGAGGACGTGGGGGAGTAGGGGGGAGAATAAGTTGGCGCCCGCTGAGGAGATTGTCGCTGAGAAGCAGTGAGGGGTGGGCGGTGTGACGCAAGGGGGAAGCACGGCATACGCATATGCATAACATAACATAGCACACGGCGCTGTTTTTCCTATCATGTTTATCTCTCCTCTCGAGCAGAGTTTTTGTATTTTTGGGCTCGTTATTGGGCCCTGCATCATCGTTGATCGTCGTTCGATTATTTTCCTTTTTTGACATACCCTGATGGGGGATCACACACTTCTCAAACAAAACTAATGGATTTCTTATTTATGGGGGATAGATGTGTTTATGGGAGATGCTCGTTGGGATTTTTTTGTATAATCAGGAGTGGAGGTGCGGTGGTGGATATTTATATAGATAGACAAAATACCCCGTGGTCGTTGGAGAGCGGGGGAGGGTTGCGGTAACATCTACTATTGTTGGATGTGAAACTATACCAAGAATTCGAGAACGTTTTATAAACAGACCATCAAGGATACCAATTTCAATTACTCAGACGTGTTTCCATGCTTAGTGATCGTCTGAACTTGTAAATTATCAACTTCTACTGAAGGTCTTGCAGGGGGGTGAGTTGTTGTAATGCAGTCACGTGGTCCAACACATTACTGCCCCCAAACCCTTCGATGTAAGCACCCAGCTGAAGCATCTAGTTGAATGTGTTGTGGTGGCCTCAACAGCCCGTTAAGATGGCTACAAGAGTTGTGATCGGGATACCCGAACTACTACAAGAGATTGCATCCCACGTGCGTACACCTCTTGGGATGTGACCTGTGCTAATATAAATACCAGATATATGAGCCTGCATCTTTGAATCAGCTCTGTTTGGTTAATCATGCCTTCAAGGACACCTTTACGCCTCAGCTTTATCGCTGCCTGAGATGGGACCAGGGAAACGTCCAGTTTCTCACTGATCCCGAGCGGCGTCGGTTCCTGTTTAAGGATAACAAGGCAGCCTATATCAGGATTCTCATTATCACAAAGTCCGCAGTAAAAGCGCTACACTCTTCTTGGATAAATGAGAATCCACGTAAGGAAGCGCGTTGGAGACACGCTGACCATTATTACTTCACCGGCCTGGAGGTTACATGGACGCAGCTAAACGATGCAATTATCGACATCTGTCGCCATGCCCACGGGCTCCAAACCTTTGCGTAAGTGCACCAGTAGCAAGACTTAATTATACAGTAAGACACACGCTCACTTGTCAGTTCCCAGGAACTAGCGATATTCAGCGATACCACAGCTACATTATCTTCCATCCCATCACTCCGCAACATCTCGATCCAATTCCACGAAGACAACGACCAAATCCTAGCCATCGACACAGACGCAACAGCGCACTATCTAGACAGAGTCGGCCACCCAGAAACGCACTTTGTATTCTCCGGTTTGCGACGACTATCCCTCCTCGCTCTCTGGGGGGACATCATAGCCTGGCGCAACCAGATCCTCCTCATCCTCCTCGCTTCCCCCGACCTAGAATTCCTAGCCCTATCACTATCAACTGATGCCGCACACCCGGAAGCCGACGACGAAACTGGTAACGCAGGGCGTCTCGAGTTATCGCTCAGAACGGAGATGTTCGAGTGGCTAGGGAGGGAGTATGGGAATGCCACGGGGCGGAGGTTGCAGTTTAGGGATACGAAGTTTCATTATGGGACGAAGGTTCGGAATGCTATTACGGTGGAGGGTTGGGCGAATCCGGATGGGATGGATGTGGTTTATGTTTGGAATGAGGGGAATGGGCCGTTTTTGAAAGGTCTGGGGGCTTTTCCTGTAGAGGATATTGGACCGCAATTGGCGGAGTCTGACGATGATGAGCCATAGAAGGAACCGTCAGATCAACGGGCAAGACTTGCCTCCACAGGACTTCGATGGCTTGGAGCCATGCCAGTTGATTGGAGCAGATTCTAATTAGCGAATTGCCGAAGAGCTATAGGTTGGACCTGAAGGGAGTTGTAGTCGTCGACGCTGCTGTAACTCAATGGGCCTGGACTCTGGATTGTGAACCATTTTCAGGCGAGGGAATAGGCCAAAAGATGGCTGAAGGGAGATGCCGCCTGTGTTCCTCTGGCTTGGCCTGACTCTATTAACATCGACTGTGAACAGATATATAAGGGTATAATGTTGAAATCCGGTTTTTATACTTATGCTATGTGCCCATGTGGGTTATTCGAAAGAAACGGTGGTTGTGTACGCTGCAGACTTTTATGTAACATTTCATAATATGAAAGATGCACATAGCTGGAGCCTACCTGCACGACAGTTGTGAAAATGTCTGATCGTCCACGTTATATATACTCTTTAGCCTATAGAAGAGCGAAACGGTGCTGTATGTATAGTATGTTGTGCGGTGTATTCGTCCAACCATATCTGCCGTTTCGTATGTGTTACAATCAATCCACTTTACGATGTGTCGAGCATTGGCGAATGGTGCAGGGTCCTGCAGTGTGATTATGCCATCAGCTCACGCCGCGTCGTCATACGGCTGCAGTGACGATAAGAGAACATGAAGAATAATGGTATATGGGGATTATTGAAGGGATTTGGGTTATATTGTTTACTATTAAGATATATATCAAGCTTCAACTGCCACGAGAAAAAATAGCTATGTAAGCTGATGCCAAGTGATACCCGTAACTGATGTCGCCACCTCACGTGTGCACCGCACGACAGGTACATCGCCCTAAAATCCCCCTCCCCCCCATAACCAGAAACCAAAACCGCCCCACTGCCGAGAAAGGACCAAGATAAGACTCACCCACACCCACCACCACACACTCCCAACAAAGTCTAATCCAATCTCTTCAAGCAACCATCAACCTCCCCCTCACCCTCCGCACCGCACTCTCCGGCAGACGACCCGACTCGACGCATCTTCGCGATAGCCTCAGCACCGCCAATCCCAGCTTCTCTGTATCGGCGCAGGCGTCCGACCGCCCAGCGGGGTCATATCGCCGATATCCGCCGCGCGGGGCAGAGGCAGACGACATAATCGCTCAGGCACCACGCCATCCACGACACTGCATAGCAGGTCCATCCTATCCAGCAGCTGCCAGGCACCGCAAGAAACCTCACCGCAGACCGACCTTTAAGGGTCGCTGCTCTGCTCTCGAAGCCTAAATACCACACATCGTCATCATGGCATCCACCACCACGCCATCCACCCCGAGCCAGTCTCGACCTCACACCCCAGACGCAATGGACGACTCGGTGTCGAGCCAGACGCTGGCGAACTACCAGTTCCCCACGCACCGGTACAAGAGGCAGCAGACGCAGGCGGGCCGCACCCCGCTCGTCTTCGTGGCCTGTGGGTCCTTCAGCCCGATCACATACCTCCACTTGAGGATGTTTGAGATGGCAGCCGACTTTGCGAAATTCAACACCGAATTCGAAGTCCTAGGCGGCTTCCTCAGTCCCGTCAGCGACGCCTATAAGAAGGCTGGGCTGACGAGCTCGAGACACAGGTAAGCCCCCACCTCCCCCCATCAATGTGAACCACCCAGGCCTAACCCATCACCAGATTACGTATGTGCGAGCTCGCCGTACAACAGACCTCCAACTGGCTGATGGTCGACCCCTGGGAAGCACTCCAGGAGAAGTACACCCCCACCGCTCTCGTCCTCGACCACTTCGAGCACGAGATCAACGTCGTCCAAGGCGGCGTCCTCGACGTAGACGGCAACCCCCGCCCCGTTCGCATCGCCCTGCTCGCCGGCGCCGACCTAATCCAAACCATGTCCACGCCCCTCGTCTGGTCCGCCAAGGATCTCGAGCACATCCTCGGCCGCTATGGGACATTCATCGTCGAGCGGACGGGGACGGATATCGACGACGCGCTGTCGAGTCTGCAGGCGTGGAAGGAGAAGATCTGGGTTATCCCGCAGCTGATCCTGAATGATGTGAGCAGCACCAAGATCCGGCTGTTCCTAAGGAGAGAGATGAGCGTAAGGTATCTCATCCCGGCGCAGGTGATTCAGTATATTGAGGAGAATGGGCTGTATGAGGAGGAGGGCGCGGAGGGGAAGGGGAAGGGGAAGTCGACGGAGGGGAAGACGACGGGGTCGGAGACGGCGGGGGAGACGCCGGCGAAGAGCTAGGTGAGAGATGGGGATTGCCGGACATATCACAGACATTGTACTAGAAAGTTCCCCGGTTGGCGCTTGAGCCGCGGGGAGGGAGGTCGTCTTTACAACATCACGCGAAGAGGAAGGTTCTTTGATTGGGGGGATCTAAACTCGTTAAACGCGTTACATACATTACAAAGCGTAAATCCGAAGATCTGATATATTTTTGGTGGCATGGGTTCAAGTCCCCTCGCAGTTTTCTCTGTACTTTTTTTTGCATTCACCATAAAATAGAGAGAGGGAGAGAGACGATGAAGATAGTTATTATTAATGGCTTCGGCTAGCTGGAAAAGTAACGTCTCTACACGCTCATGTCTCATTAAACCACGTCAAACACCTGACAAGTTACCCAACTATTAACACGCTTGGAGCATCTCTTTAGTTAGACGACTTCTCAGCGAGAGCCGACTCCTCGGCGAGAGCTGACTTCTCAGCGGTGGCAGAATCCACCTCACCTGACGCCTTACCAGTCTCAACTTGTTCCGGGTACGCCTCCTCAACAGTCTCACCGCGGTTAAGACCCATCTGCCTAGTATCAAAGCCATGGCTTTCAAGATACGCCCTGAACTTGAGATCCTCCTGGGTAATAGTATCCTGTCCAATATGCGGCAAAAGGAACAGCGCCAAGAAGGCAGAGAAGACACACAAACTAGACGCGACCCAGAAAGGATATTGCGCCCTCTTCACCTTGTCGTCGCCCCCAGCGGCCTCGATGTATTTGAAGACTCTAGTACCGACGAAAGCGCCAATCTTGCCAACAGCTGCAGCGATACCGTAGTATTGGCCGCGGACACCGGTCGCGCAGGTCTTAGAGGCGATGAGACCAATGTTGTCGCCAGGGCCGAACTCACCGAGCGTGAGGAAGATGCCGTAGACGACTGCGAAGGAGCCAATGTGGCCGGGCTTGGTGAGGGTATCGTAGCATCCGGCCATGATGAAGCCTACGAGGGCTTGAAGGGTGACTCCGATTACTAGAGCGTATCGAGGACCGACTTTGTCTGAGAAAAGCCCACCGAGCATGGCGCCGGGGATATAGAACAGATTGATCACTGTGTTCCACCCAAACTTGGTCGCGAGCGTAGCCTCATCCCCGATAATATCGCTAATGATGGTAGACGAGTAGATGCCAAAGGCGAAGGCGGAGAACTATCAAAATTAGTTTCATGCTGGGATGTGGAGAACGTGGGGAGTGTGGGACATACATCGTAGAGGAACCAGATTAAGCCGACCACGGTCAGCCTCCACCAGTAGTATTTTAAAACAATTCCATAAGGAATCTTCACATGCTTCATGCTTTCCCTCTTGAATTCCTCGGGCTCCTGGAGCTTGAGGCGCATCAAGAGCAGTGTAATAGGAGGGATGACACCCAATCCCAAGGCAACACGCCAAGCCGCACGGAGGTGGTTCTCCTTGAAAATGAGAACTAAGATGTATGGCACGAACGCGCCAATGACAAAGCCCCAATCGATGGCCACATTAGTGAACATAATAAACCACATATTCCTCGTCCCAGACTTCAGTTCACCAGATGACTCTGCGGCCGCGACACTGCCTGCGGGGTACTCTCCTCCAATACCGATTCCAACCAGGAAGCGGTACGCAGTGAGTGCGGTGATCAGACCCGAGAGCGTGCCGCCGCTGTATGAGCCGGCGCTGAGAGCTGTAAAGATGATCATGATAACGGTAGCGACGAGGAGGGAGTTCCTGCGCGACCACTTGTCGCTCGTGTATCCGAAAACCAGCATGCCCACCACGGTGCCGGCAAAGGCAATGGCGGCGATGTTCGCAGCACCCGTCGAATCGCTGTACGCGGGGCCGTAGATTATACCGAGAATGGTGCCAACTGATCCAATGACCTGAGGGAGGTTAGCAGTGGATCAACAGCCTGGCGCAAGCAGGCGCGAGCAGGCGCAAGTAGGCGCAAGGAGGAAGGCGCAAACATACACTTTGCACATATCCTTCAGAGAAGAGCCCGGAGCCAGCAGCCATGATGGGGAAGATTTTATCCCACAGGCTCTTCTCCGACACAATGACGGCGAGATCCTGGTGGCCCTCCAGACCCGGCTCGTTCGTGGTATCCGCGACACCCACATCCTCCGATTTGTTCTTCCTGCGAAAGACGTTCATGGTTGAGGCAGCACAGCAAGCTGGAAAAGAGAGCAGCTATGGCATGTGAAGTGGGAAAAAAAGTGCAGAGGTGCCGGGATCACGCTATTTAAACCTGCCAGCAGGAAACGTGCATGAGGGGAAGGCTGTTGCTATTCCCAAGAAGCTCTAGGTCCGAGTGAGTGGATAAGGGTGGATCATCCATGTTTACGCTGACAGCAGAATCAGTAGTGGGTTGGTGCAGTCAGGGATGATCTGGTAGGAGCCTATGACCGAAGCAGATAGGATGGGATGGGGGGGAGGGGAGGGGAGGGGGAG